>JAUMHG010000281.1:3658457-3671271 GCA_032359395.1 Enteromius anoplus
CATGTTCAATTTGCATGACCTTCTGCCTTACATCCAGGTTGACCTAAACAACCTTAACAACCTCAAAACCCTTCAAATACTCGAACCCCGGTCATTGCTGCTTGCAGCTATATTTCATTTTGTTTTTGATATACGTACAAAACCAAAAGACACAGTCAACTATTTTTAGAGGTAAACTACCTGTTTTGTCCACTTTGAAAGTTTTAACATTCAAATAAATGAATAGTGCTACATATCGATAGCTTAGTAAAGCTGTTTTCTCTACATGTGGTAATTATATTAATATAATCTTCAGACAATAGAATGAAAGCTTGAATGAAAAAAGGGAAATTGACAAAGCCGGTAATACTTGTATCAACATCAGAGTGGCGTTTAAGAGACACTAACAATGTAGCTTTAAAAGGCAATATTGTAGTCTAGCTCATTCAGGTCCAAGCTAAGACCTGAGCAGTCCAGACTTAGTCAAGACTTGACGTTTTGGGACTTGATGTTCTGAACAGTTCAAACAGTGTGGTAAGGAAGCAAACTGAGCTCATGTATTTAGTTGTTAGTTCTCCGTGAGTAACTTAAGTAGGAACAATAAAAGGATGTTCTTCCTTTGGAATTGTATGGCCGTTTAGTTCTTGTTTTTGAGTAAATATCCATATCATCATTTAAGCAAATATGCAAACTGTTTCCAAAAACAAACAAACATCTACACTCCTGTAAGCTTAAACAAAGAAAATATGAGAATTTATCTTGATCATGATAAAAGGTTATGACAGTAATGACCAGTAGATGGCCGAAATATTCTATGCAGTTACGTGTTGTGTAAGAGTTCTTGATTTTATGCTTTGAGTTGTCAGCTTTTACATTTGCACAAATACCCAAGTATTATTTGTCAAAGTTTGGTTATTTTTTATTTTTTTTATCTTTTTGAAGCATACTGTAATTTTTGCTGTAATGCTTACAGTCATAAACTCCTATTTATTTCACTCTTAATTAATGAATCTTTGGATGTTTTGTAGTCTGACTAATTTTTATGTGTGGTTGTTCAGTATTACGGTTGATATGCATATTTCAATCAAAAAAATTACAATACATAAATAAATGAATCCTCTGCATTAGGGCCTGTTCCAACAGAAGCCACAGAATAAAATATGAAAAAATGTGACATTTTATCTAGCATTTCTGACTTTTTTTCTCAGAATTGTGAGATATAAACTCGCAATTGGGAGATATAAAGTATTTATATCTCGCTATTATGACGTCCAATTATGACTTCCCTTCCATATGTTCCCACTGCTCATGTAGTCGGTCAATTTTGGAACAAAACAGCCTTAGTGACATCAATCAAAAAAGAAAGATTACAAAGACATACATTTAGAATAACATACATCCATGAACCATGCAAATTTACATCCCGGAACATACAGTTCATTTGGATTTCCCATTGATCTTAAATCAGTTTTGCTGATTTTCCTACATAATCAGCTTATAAAACGGTGATTCCTTAGAAGTTTAGCTATTAGTGACAGTGCAGTCCTGCCTGAAATGAAAAAACTAACCAAGCTAACGGCCCAAGGAAATCGTTCGGTCTACACAACCCCCTGCCATGCTGACCCCCATCTCACGTCCTGCCCTGCTCTGCCAGCCTGCCTGCCTTATCCCGGCCGAGAGCACTTAAGTCCCATCCTGCCTGGGGCTAATGTAGCAGGCAACTCGGGCCTCATCTGCTGCCGACAAGCACTTCAGCCCTCAATCAATAGTGCTCATAGAACTGCTCAATTTCCACCGGGGGAATGGTGGGGAGGGGGCAGAGAAGCTGAGGGAAAAGGCAGAGGTATTTGATTGCCTCTTCAGCTCAATTCCCTTGTTTAGTTCCAACTGTGTGTGTGTGTGTGTGTGTGTGACTTATTTTATTCATTCATTCAGTTATACTTGTTGGTGTTTTTACCATGTGAATACTGATTCGCTCTCGCTTCATTGTGTACTCCGCATGCAGCATCGGAGACTGCTGTTTTGTGCGTGCGAGTGTGTGAATCACTAATCAGTCTGGTGACACACCTGAGCAATGCCCCTGCCCCCTGGGTGTCATGCATTATAAATCAAAAGACTGTATTTGCATGCATTGTTATCATTAATCATGCGTCTACAGTCGCAGAAAGGAACCCGAGTTTCAGAAAAATGCTAATGAGCCGTGCTGACTGTGAATTTTCTATTGTTTGTCTGGACTTTAAAGCATAAATAAACATGTTATGGTTAATTATTGATTAAGCACCCAGGGGTATAATACACAGGACATACAGTGAAGGCGGCATACGTTTAGCAGATCGAGTGCCGAAGCGCTCTGCCCCTTGGTGCATCTTCACGTCTATCATGAATATCAGAACAAATGTTTCCTGTGTGTGTGATCTGAAGCCCTCTGAATTGATCCAAGAGGAGATGGGATTTAAAGTATTTTCTCTTTGACACACACACACTAGACTCCACTCAAAAGCTCAAGGTTTCTCACAAAATCAAACTCACTCAGCCTTCACAAAATTTTACAGTGAACTCAGGGAGAAAATCGAGTAAATCGTTATTTTTATTTTCTTTGCACAAAAAAAGTATTCTCATAGCGTTGCAAAACTGAAATTGAGCCACTGATGCATTGACTGCATTTTGTTTATGGACCTGGGATCATGGGAACAAGACAAAGGTCTTACAGGTTTAAAATGACATGAGGGTGAGTAATTCATTTTTGGGTGAACTAACCCTATAAAGTTATTGTATTTTATGAATAGTATAGTATACTTGGGAACTGTATGTACAATTAGTCATTAGTACTTCTACTGATTTACAAACTAGCATGCAGAAGTGACATACAACCACACAAATGGGAATGTGCATAGATCTTTTTTAATGCTTGAGAGCTGCTGAGTCATTTAGTCAAAGAAATGACTGAGTAAGTGTGTAAATGTCAGCTTCATCATTTATGTCTAAATGATTGAAGTGTGTCAGGGAAAGCATGAGCTCAGTTATGGAATCCAATAGGTCGGCAAGTTTATTTTAACCATTATTTTTCAGCTACGTGCAACAGTCAAGTATGTCGAAATGTATATGTTGTAAATGACATTTATGAAACATGCTATGCCTACATAGCTGTTTCTCTGAAAAATAATGCTATAGCCTGAAGTTCTTCTCTGAAATGTGCACATTTCCAATCAGCCATTGATCAGTCATCAATGTCGGTCAACCGCTTGACGAAACCTCCTAACTTTCAATGAGAAGTGAAGTAATGTGCGTGGGTGTTTTGGGGAATGGGGTGAAGTCTGCTGGTCCAGGTTGAGCGGAGAGAGAGGGGAGCAGATGTTAGCGTGCGGCTCATGCCCGAGTCTCCCGGGGGAAGGCAGAAGTGTGGAGACCGGAGGTGTGAGTCGGACAGCGCCTAGGGTAATTACACTAATTGACACTTCACCCCACACGTACACACCCCCTCCCCGGGGGCCAATCAAAAAGCTGCCTTTGAGAGCAGGGGACAGGCCTGACACAGGTGCTGCCTGCCTTTGTATTACGGCCGTAATTGCAGCGGTGATATTTGTCTGCGTGTGTTTCTCACACAGACACGCATTCTCTGAAGCCCATTAAGCCTACAGGTCCTATTGAGAACAGCGTTCCTTTGAAACCATCAGGGTCCCTGTGCACTGCGCAGGGGTGCGGGATGCTGTCCAACACAAATAATGAGAGGACACATGACCGCTTCTCTGGAAATGGCAACCCTCAGGGACCTCTGCGTGTGTGTGTTTATGTGCTTTATGGTGGGATTGCCCGTCTGTCACATATTTTTTCATGCAGTATGTTGTAATAACCACGCATGAGCGAATAATTAATTAAAAGTGTTTTATATTCAGTGTTAAGATGAGTCTGTGAAGACAGTTCTTAATTGAAGAAGATGATGTTACTAGAGTGCAAATATCAGCTATTGTTTTGAAGTCGAATCATAACTGAATGTAAATCAACTGTTAAATGTGTTGTTGTTTTTGGACATGTGTGCATGGTTTTTTGTGAGTTGTCTTGGAGTAACATTGTGGGGACACGTATGGTAATTAAGTTTGTCTTACAAAACCCGTCCAAAACTTGTCAGGGTTGGTTTCACCCCAAAATTAAAAAAATATATATTTTTGCATTAATAAAATTATATTTTGTAAAGTAATTTCTATTGTGAAGGGAATTCCTTTTGTTTGTTTCTGTTTCGCGTTTTTTCTGAAACAATTCAGTACTGTAATGTGGGGGGGGGGGAATCATCTTTTTTTATTTCCATTAAAGTGTCCAGTCTGAGGAGTACCGGAAAGTTCATGGACAGGTGACTGCAGTTGTGGAGCAGCATCAGAAGGCTTTGATCCCAGGAATGCCGCAGCTCAACATGTGTGACCTGGCTGTGATGGTAAGATGATTATAGCTTGATTGTTACTGTCACTTGAAAGTGTTTTCTTCAGTTTTAAGTGATGTAATGTAACCTACATTTTCCCATTGCTCGTCATCATGTGAAATAAACTGTTTATTTTTAGCAGTCATCTTTTGATTTCAAACCTGCTATTGAAACATCTATTTAATGAAATAAAATAGTAACATAGTCACAAACCTCTCAAGCTGCAGACTTTCTTTTATGTTTATTATGTTTTGATATTGTACTGCTAGGCAATTATGACATGACATACATTTTTGCACACAACTGAATATTTTACACTTTAAAAGTGTTTTAAAATCAATGATTAGAAATATTTTAAGTTGCATTTCTACTTTTTATTTGTTCATTTGGGGTTTTGTTTATTAGCAGCCTTTGTGATGTTTCTGCCAATGCCAAAATGGTCTATTTTCTGCCATTTACTCGTTTAGGGTCCCAGTAGAAGGGTGTCTTTAGCAGCTCGTGGTGCAACAGCGCCCTCACGTGTTCATGTGTGTTTCTCATCCTCAGAACTGGAGTCCTCCTGGATGTGAGCGATTGGGCAAGTGTCTTAAACCCCCAGAGTCAAATCCATGGAAGTGTGTCTGGCCACATTAATTTATGAATTTTTGTATTTTCTGTTATGCTATTTTAAGTGTTTAATGTTTTGTTGTACACAGAAAAGGGAAGCAACATTGGATTCTGAGAAGTAGTGATTTAGTGTATTTCTCATTTTATAATATTCTGTCTATGAGTATTCAAAAAACAACAACAAAAATAACTACTGACAGCTTCAGTTACTGACGGTCAGAAAGTAACAAAATGACTAAAAACAAACTATAATCATGCATATTTATGTTTACAGAAAAATAAATTAGATATACTATATATGATTGTGAATTTGTTTGTCAAATTAAACCGTTAATTATACTGTTTAATTTTATTTTGACTTGTATAGTCAAAAGATGAGTCTGTGAAGTCTTCTTAATTGAGGAAGATGATGCAGATGATGTTACTAGAGTGCAAATATCAGCTATTGTTTTGAAGTCGAATCATAACTGAATGTAAATCAACTGTAAAATGTTTTGTTGTTTTTGCCTTAAAAACAATATAAACTTTAAACTTTTTTCTCAAGGGCAATAAAATATTTTTAAATCACATGTGTGAGTTTCAATTCAAGTTTATATATATGATACAAGTCATTTACAGGAAATGAATTGTTTATAGGCATATTGTAGAAACAATATATTTAACTTATGCCAAATTTCAGTTGAAGTGTTATTTGTTGAGAATGATCTGTTTGTTACTGTTGGTTCATGTCATGGGTTAAAGGATAAAATTTTAACCAACTAAAATAAACAAACCATTTCAAATATCTAGAAGCAGAAATAAATAGATATTAAAATATTGATAAATATTAAAATGTATATTATAGATATTAAAATAAACATATAAATAGATACAGTTAAGTAGTAAAACTACTAAGAAGGTTTAAAGGAAGAGAAGAGACAAGGAAACTGTTGTTTCATTTTACCCTTGTGTTAATTTCAAATTTCTAAAGAGAACAAGTAAAACAATACATGGTGAAAAGTAATCTCATGGTCTGTCTGGTCCTTTTGTCATACTTTCTTTTTGCCTCATTTAGGCCCTCTGTAGGGAACCTGGTGATCTGGCCTGTTGCTGAGTATTCTGCTATTAAGATTAATGCACAGAGGAACAAAGTATTTGTTTAACTATACTCAATACTGGTTACAGTGTCTTGTTTTGAATACCTTAACTAAACTGAGATCATTTGTTTTATAATTGTACTGTCCACACAGACCACAAGTCTATCCTAATGAGACAAAGGGTTTACACACATTATTAAAATAAAAAATATATATATTTTTGTGCTTTTCAACATATTGTAATTGTATACTTGTAATTGACTTGTAAATTAATTAACTAAACATAATAATCACTTATAAATCATTTGTGAATGTTTTGTAGACATTTAATCATTAACTAATCACTTATAAATGATTTACAACGGGACGTTATTCTAAAGTGTTACCTTTTTTTAAAGTAATTAGTAACTAGTACTCTGAGAACTTTTTGAGAAGAGTAATTTGTACTTTTATTTAAGTTCTGTTTTACACCAGTACTTTTGCTTGTAATGGAGTATTTTTTCAGCAATGTAACAGTAGTTGTAATTTGATAAAAAAAATTTAAGTAGTCTT
Source organism: Enteromius anoplus (assembly GCA_032359395.1). NCBI lineage: Eukaryota > Metazoa > Chordata > Actinopteri > Cypriniformes > Cyprinidae > Enteromius > Enteromius anoplus. The sequence goes on from JAUMHG010000281.1 coordinate 3,665,082, forward strand.
TCTTTTTTTATTATTATTTATTTATTTATTTTGCACACCATGCAGTTGTTACTCACTAACAAACACTACATTTTAGCTAGCATGATGATTTCCATGCCAGTCGTACTTGCAGATGTTCAAGTTGGTTACTTAAGCAGACTTCATGCATAACTATATTAACTTCCTTTATCATTTTTTAATACAAAATAACTAAAATTTCAGGACATAAAAACGCTTTTCACAGCAGAAAGCATAGTAGGCAGCGTCTCGTCCCGCGTTTAAGGAGGCGGGTGTTATTTGCAACAAACCAGCAGGTGTCTCACATGCGACAATGTGTGTCAACAGAACCATGATGGAGCAGCGCTAAATACAGCATTATTATTTCAAAATCTCATCTCTTTAATTTCAAAGGAAACAAATGTAATCCTGGCATTATTTCCAAATGTAACTGTAATCTGAATACTTTGTTTTTGATGTAACTGTAACGGATTACAGTTGCTTGATTCCCCAACCTTGCTTAGAAGTGCTGTGATATTCTTACCGAGGTGAATTGGTGCCTTTTGTAGTAAACAAATGTGGGTGCTTTGTATAAAGTTTGAGCACTCTAGTGTGAAAATACTGATATGTGTGAAATACTTGTATTGTACTGTCCATTGACTGACAAATACAGGCATGTTCAGTTATGAGTTTCCACTTGCCACCAAACTCCGCCTTCCAACTCCCACCCTACAACAACTACATTGAAATAACTGCACATTCTTAAAAATAAGAACATTCTGGCTGAAAAACATCTTTCAAACTACAACCATGAAGACTTTGAGAATGGGAGTTATTATTTTCCTTAGCAAGGTAGGATTTTATCCCTCATACCAGGACACATTCTAGAGACATGTCTCATAGTTTTATCATGTTGGGAGAATATGTTTTTACTCCAACATTATTTGAAGGACCCTTAAATACCTTATGTACCTGTATCATATTATTATTACTATTATTATTATTTGCCAAACTTACATTCTAAAAAATTATAATTGTTTAAAAAGTCTAAAGCTTTAAAGAGCTGTTTCACGTTTTGCAAACCTTTCTTTACTGAATATACAGAAGGCCTAATGTTTACTATTGACCTCTTTTTATATGATTTACAGAATATTTTAAATGTAATTTTATATGTTTTGTTTAACCTAGCAACACCACTTCAAAGCGCAAAAGATAAGTCATGCTGTGTTAAATAATTGTGCAAATACCAGTTATTTGAGGAGTGCGATTGTTAGAAAATCATAATTCCTTTGAATACTCTTATGTTAAAAAATTTGAATTTGAAAATACTAATTAAAGTGCATATTCAATAAAGTCAAGCACAAAAAATAATCGTGTCCATGCCCTTTCAGTGCTAATGCATCACTGGGTGTCTTTAGTATATCATAACTGTAGACATAACTGTTTTAATGCCACAGAACAGTTTCACTGATGCAAGCTAGTAAAACTAGCTTATAGAATTATGGTATGTGTGTCTACATGAGACAACAATTTAAGTAAAATGAAAGATGCAGTCATTGGATGCATTTTTTGTTAAAATAATGGAAAATGATCCACGGTTTAGTCCATATTGACTTAGGGCCCCCTAACTCTCACAAATTTAGTATGACTTGCGCAATTGACACTGTTCTCACAATGTTTTTTTTTTTTTTTTTTTTTTGCCTGAAGTGATTAGTAAATCAAAATATCTTACAATTCAAAATATAACACTTAACACAAAGTGTATATGTGTTAAGGATTGATATATATCGCATTTTATATTAGGTATTTTTGTGTGGATTTGCGGAGGAGTCTCCATGTACACCTGGCTTAGAGTCACAGTTGCTGGTTTTTAAAGTGGACAGAGATCAACTTTACAAGGGAAAAACACTAGGAAAGGGTAAGCAACATCAAAAATATCTTAAAAAATGGAAGCAAGTGAATGTTGAGAGCTTTTGTTTAGTTATTTTTTTAATAATTTTGATAATTTCTCTACACAATGCTATTAGATAACTACATATACAGATTATTCTATTAAAAGATAGTTTAAATATTACATTCAGCCATATTTTATATGTGCACTGTATCTACTAAATTTGTTGTCATCATTAATTAATTGTATTACTCTAGTGTAAGTGTTACGGAAGTTACGAGGTTCTAGTTGGGATCCAAGTGCAAAGGTTTTATTCACAAGTGTATTCAAACAGGCAGGGGCAAACACAACAATCCAGGAAAAGGCTAAATAGTATATCCAATAAGAAAGCGAGGGTCAGGGCAGGCAGCAAACAATCAAAATACTAGAACACAGTCCAAGGTCAAAAATACAGAAAAACAAGGATAAGACAGGAACTAGAAACAAGGTATAGGCTATGCATTAATCAGTGTCTGAGAGCAGGTGAAGGCTTAATTTATGCTAGACTGAGGGGAACACAAGACAGAACCAACCAATGAGAACAAGACACATGAAACCAGGGAACCAATCAGAACATGACACATGAAACCAAGGAACCAATGGGGACCCAACACACAGACAAGGGTAGTACATGACATAACACTCCAGGGTTCATGGGCACTCCAGCTGACGATCGTGACATTGCCCCACCCCCAACTCCCAGATGCTCCTTACTGAAACAAATGAAAGTCCAGGAGGGAGGTGGAGCAGAGGCAGAATGGAGGGAGGGATGGAGGGTCAGATCCAAGTGGAAGTGGAATAAGACTTGAAGCATGGAGCCTTGGTGGGCCTGGACCGTGGAGCAGGGGCAGACAATGAACAGTGGAGGACCTGGGCCATGTAGCAGAGGTAGTGGCACCTGGAACTGAAGAGCACCAGTGTGAAGCAGAGAGAGCGAAAGCTGTAGAGGGTGGCGTGATGTAGCAGGAACTCTCCAGGGCTGCGCAGATGGAGCAGAGGCCTTCCGGGGCGGTGCAGATGGGGCAGAGACCCTCCAGGGCAGCACAGAAGCTCTCCAGGGCAGAGCAGGTGGGACTGGAACAGACAGCACAGAGAGGTTAACAATGGCCTCTGTGGCAGAGACAGTATAGGCCGCAGGTTCACATGAGACCCAAGGCGGGGTGGGTGGAGCCAAAGGGCACCAGGGCAGAGCAGGTGGGACTGGAACAGAGAACATAGAGAAGTGAAGAACAGCCTCAATAGGCATCTCGTCAGAACCTCTGGAGAGCCTATGGCATGAACCAACCTCTCTGGGGGTTGTGCAGCAACCAGCGGGATCTCCAGGAAATCTAAAGCACTTGTCAACACCTCTGTGGTTAGTGCAGCCACCGGCGGGACCTCTGTACGATCTATGGCATAAGCCAACGCCTCTGAGGATTGTGTAGCTATCAGTGGAACCTTGGAGGGATCAATGGCCGACACCTCCAGCAGTACTAGGACTGATTCATGAGCAGATGAGGTTTCAAGCATAAACTCGAGGACAGTCAAAGTCTCGGGGGCCAGACTTGTGAGCAGAAGAGGCCTCTTTAGTAGACTCTCGGACAGGGAGGTAGAGGACGAAGGCAGAACAGTTTGCAGCTGTGGCAAGACTTTTCCCAGCCCTCTTCTTTGCTTCCTGATCAGGACGACGCAGGAGGCGGTGGGTCCAGCACTAGCCTGGGCCAGGGTCCCTGCCCCTTCAGAAAGGGGAAGCGCCTCCCAGCGGACCTTGAGCGACTTTGGGGCGGCCAGCAGAAGCAGACGCGGTGGGACGCTTAGGCATGAAGTGTCGCATTGCCTGGCACGCCTTCTGTGCCTCAGTGAAGAGTTCTGCAAAGCCAACGCGTCAAAGAAGGGGATCTTGTTGGCCTCCTTCTGCATGATGCTTGCCTAGGCAGGATTTGGGAAGCATGCTGTTTGAGACTGAAGTTCGTGATTGTGCAATACACAACAAAAGGTGATCACTATCACGGTACACACTGAGCCTGCAGTTGCTGAAGCGAGCAGTCAGCTCCAGTCAGAGCGGGCTCTGCATGATGCCTACCCAGGTAGGAGACGCACTCTCCATGGCTGTTGTCTGGTTGCATGGGTGCCTTGCAGGCAGAACAATGCCTGGCATCCGGGGCTGGACTTGGAGGAAAAATTGGCCCTGGCATTTTGTGGTCCAGCTGGCCCACCACCACATATAGGCCTACCATATCCAGCTCTGGAAAAAAATAAGAGACCACTGCAAAAAAATCAGTTTCTTTTGGGTTTTATTTATTTATTTACAGACTTGGCAGAGGCTTCGTATGTATCTTGCATCCAAATCCAGATCATGCTCTAGCTATACAGCAAGCAACTCCTCCCCATGATACACAGTCCTTGTGGTCTATTCTCAGACTTGCTGGCTGATATTCCAAATTTATTCCTAATTATGCAACATTGGTGGAACCTTTTCGTCCACTGCTCCGAAAGTTTACTGGTTTTTGCTGGTTTGATGAGGCCCAGGAATATTTCAACTGCCTGAAACATCCAATTACTACTAGCCCAGCCCTTGGCTGTATGATCCTTCCTTACCAACAAAACTCACCACAGATGCATCAGATTACGGCGTTGGTGCTGGCTGACCTAGAGTCATGGCACTGTTGAAAGAACAGTTGCTTTTGCATCTCAGACATTATGAGATTGTTTGTCCAGACTTCCCCTTCCTGTCACTGATAACAACCAAGAGCAAGAGCCTGAGATGGTGGCTGTACTGTCTTCTAAATTTGCAGCTGTTATTGTTGGTAGGTTACTGTATGTACAGTAGCTTAAGGCTACATGTGATGCTTGTCCTATTCTTTAACAGGTGAAGGTTTGCATAGAAAACGGGTGGCCTCATAGAGTGAAAAACTCAGTTATTGCTCCCTTGCATCGGAATAAGCTGTCTGTGCACTATGGTTACATAATTCAGGGCACACATTGAGTGATCATTCTAGAAGCACTGCAGTCATGTTCATCCGGTTGGCTCACGCCACTCATCAAGGTATGGTGCGCACAAAGCAGAGGCTGAGAGACTTTTATTGGTGGTCTGGGGTGGACTGTCAAGTGGAAAATGCCATCAAATCCTGTTCCACCTGCCTCCATCATGATAAAACGGCTAAAACTCATGTAGCTCAAATCTGTCCTGTGCCCTATCCAACAACTGCTTGGGAAAACAATGCTCTCAAGGATATTGCTTTGCTATGACACATATTGATTATCACCGTAAATGGCCAGAGTTTGCGTTTGCATCTGATTTTACTTCTCCAACCAACCTGATTTCACAGAATTCTGTGTAACGACCACGGACACTTAACTCAAAATTCTGTGTATCACAGAATCGTCAAAAAGTCTGTGATGGGTTCACAAAAAAGATTGCAATGTAAGTCAATGACAGGCATCAGCCGTGGTCCATGCACAGATTACTGGATTTAGATTCCATCGTGACTCATCTGTGCTGCAGTTAATGCTTTGCGTAAATTCAAAAAATGCCACCAAAATAATCCTTACATCTGTCACGTGCTCTGCCAGCATTGCTGCTTCTTGATTTCACTCACTGTTTTCATTTCATGTACCGGACTTAAACTCCCAGAATGCACCTCTCCTCCACAGCTGTTTCAAGTTAGGTTATCATCATTTACTAATCACCCCTCACAGCTGTTTGTCATTTTGTACCTATCATCTCCTTATTATCCCCTGTATATATACCAGTCTGTTTGTCTTACCCCTTGCGAAGTTTTGCGATTACCTTGGTGTCCAATTCCAAGCATTGTTTCCCACGTTTACTTTCCCCGTGTCCTGATCATTGTCTTGTTTGTGTCTGATATGATAGCCGCCTGCCTTGTTGACCCATCGCCTGTGTACCCCGACATTGTCTTTTGCCTCATCTCCATAGTTCTGTTTGCTGGTGTTTTGACCCTGATCTGCCGACCACAATTAAACTCTCTGTAATTGAATCCGAACGTCTCTGACTCATTCGTGACAACGTCAGTTGTAAATTTCTATTGGCTCTTGTGTGTCTTGTGACTGACCACGTCATGCTGTTGTGAATTGCTATTGGCTCTTGTGTGTCTAATGATCAATTGCGTCTGCCAGGTATGTGTAGACTGAGGCAAAGACAAAGGTAGCGAGTTCAATGTATACTTTAATAAATCCCAGAGCTGACAACAGGCAGAAAACACACATACTGTCACGAATGGGTGTGTGTCAGGAACGAAACGGGAAACATTCGGATCCATGTGCAAAGCTTTAATATAATCCGAG
>JAUMHG010000281.1:3695268-3711932 GCA_032359395.1 Enteromius anoplus
GGTGATAGTTTGTAATGTGTGTGTTTCTGGTTCTCGTCTGTTTGGGGGTGGGAGGAGCAGAAGCGGGTTCCCTGTCCAGTCGTTTGTTAAGCATAGCACTGAAAACATGATATTTTATACAGTTTATTCTCTTTCTTTATTTTTTTTCTGAATCGTTCGGTTCGTATGCGTACCGTACCGAAAGCCTCGTATTGAACGGTTCGATTCGATACGACGTATCGTTACACCCCTTATATATATATATATATCCATCGTAAAGCTAACCTATATGCCTTCATAATTAACTAACTGGTGTTTTACGACGGATATATACTTTTTTTTAGAAACTCTGACTGCGTTCGTCTGAAAGAAGAAAGTTATATACACCCAGGACGGCTTGGAGGTGAGTAATTAATGGAGTTTTTTTTTTATTTTTGGGTGAACTATTCTTTTCAGTTTTATTTATTTCAAGTAACAAAATTGCTGCTTTTTATTACAGTTTTAGTTTTTATCTTAAAATACGTGATAACCCCACTGCAGAATAATTAAAGCAAGCTATTCTATATTGTTCATTCTTTGTTCACTACACGTCTATGAACTCTTATGTAACACTTACATATCCAGAGGTAGTACATCATCTTGCAAACCCTCTGATATTCCACAGGAATTTCTTCATTAAAATCCTGATAGAAGCACGGTTTTATGGGGAAAAACTTGGGCAAAGGCGGCCAGTTGTTTTCTTTACCTGCAAGCAAACAATTTCCTTTATGCCAAGAGACCACAGCAGAAAGTCTTACAGAATAAGATCAGCATTAGTGTGGTTCACCTAACGCTGTGTCTCGATCCCGAAGCTCCTGCTCTTTGCGCTCCAGCTCAGCAGCCTTCTTCTCCAGCTCCGCTTGCTGACGGAGGAGCTCAGCCTGTCCTGCAGCCACACTGGTCTGATGGAGGAAAAAGATCCAGTGCTTGCTGATATACTGCACTGAGGTTTATGCATAAAGCAGCTTACCTTATTTTGTAATGTAATAAAATAAATACAGCATGCATTAGCGTTTAAATATCATGCGTTAAGTATAGTTCAGTTTAAACATTGTACTAACTTGTGGACTGGGATCCACTGTTGTCTGCAGGACTGCTGGTTGAGAGGCAGTGGTGATGGGAATAGTGTGCCCATCCTTAATTGAGAGCGGGCAAAAGATTTTAAACTGTTCAAACTCTTCGATTTTTCTTTTTAAATAAACAAAAAACTAAATTTTTTAACAGTTTTCGAATTTTTCATGCTTTATTTACTTGGCAAGGCTTGATAACAGAGAATTTTTTAGAATTTTAAACATGAAGACAAACACTTAAATTATGAAAAATTTTCAAGTTTCAGTTAATTCAGTACAATAGCTTCTTTTAATGTTTTATTAATTTATTTGCTTTCTTATTTATAATTCCAATAGGCTTCCACATTTGGTTCCAAAACAATATGATTCTTTATGCATTGCTGTAGATTTTATTTAATTTTATTTTTCATTCCTGACTAGATAAACAGCCAAGGACATGAGAAATTGAGAAAAGGTTTTTAATTTGGAAATTGTTGTCATGCTTACCAGAGCACCTGCTGTAAACGGGTTAAACTCTCCTATGCCATCAGATGAAGTGTTGGTCACACGAATAACTGATGGGTCCTGTCAAGCACATAAAATATGACTCGTCTATTCATGTAACGCTTATGCAGAGTTTCTGGACATGCGCATACCATTCTTTAAACTCCCTTCGAGTGATATTTAAATGCTGCCGGTAGTCTACATCAACTCATTCAGTACCATGGCACTGCCATCTAATTCCTAAATATTTGTTTTTTTTAAGTATATATGCTGTGTCATATAATTCACAAACGCAGACGAAATTAAATGAGATGCACCTGTTGGATTTGCACATGGGTTTCGCACAGCGCGAGGTAAAGGATCGTTACTGAGAAAGTTTTTATGTTTATAAAACGCTTTGCGTTCTGTGCAGAATAAGAAACAGGCTTAAAAACTAAGTTGTTATATTTTAAAACACTATTTAATTTAACAAAATTACACTTCCTCTATCGTCACCAGATGCTGATTGGCTTGCCGGCCTTACAGTGAATTGTGATTGGCTGAACCTCTGTCAATCACACCACATTACTCCAGTGACACAGAACCAAACAAACAGGTTTGCGGCGCATACAACTTTTAACCTTTCATATATGACCAAAGACGTAATATATAAGTAGATGTTTACCTGAAAAGGATTGACATCAACTGGCTCGGCAAAGGGGTTGTTATCGAATCCAGACATTTTTTTGTCTTGCGGTAAACAGCACAGGTGAACTGGTGCTCCGAGTACCTGCCAGCGCAACTCCCTGAGAGCACACCTCTCTGCGCATGCGTGATGGAGTCAGTCGTCAACGTCACTCCGGGGTTAGTTTGAGCTCATGTTCCAGCTCTGCTTACACTGCTGGAAATTAATACTACTCGATTTCTGATGTGAAGTTATCTTGCTAAACCTATACGTACAGATACATACCATTTTAATAAGATATTACTTGGTACAGTACCATTTTTGTTCTACTTATTTATTTACTTATTAAAAAAAAATAAAACCTGAATTTTAGTTTCATTACTCCAATTACATTAGCATTCAGAAATCATTAAAAATAATAATAAATAAATATATATATTTATTTAGTTTTGTTGACGAATAGAAAGAACAGCATTTATCAGAATTTTTTTTAACATTGAAATGATTGAATGACTGAAATATACGGACTTAGAGCTTTTGAATGGTATTCTGTATAATGTTACAAAAGCTTTTTTATTTCAGATAAATGCCAAACTTTGGATCTTTCTATTCATTAAAGAATATTTTATATAAGAATTTTTAATATGAATAATATTAAGAATAAAAGTAATAAGAGTAAAAATAATAGTAATAATATGTTAGTAGGTTAATAGTAATAATAAATGTGTCTTAAACAGCAAATCTGCATTTTACAATGATTTCTGAAGAATCATGTGGCACTAATGACTAAAGTAATGCTGCTGAAATATGAGCATCACCACAGGAATAAATGACATTTTAAAATATAAAAGAGTATTATTTAAACATGTACTTTTGACTGGTTTTTTATAAATGTATGTGACCCTGGAGCACAAAAAGTCAATTTTTTAAAATTAAGATTCATATATCACCTCAAGCTGAATAAAGCTTCCCATTGATGTTTGTTAGAACAAGACTATATTTGCCTTTAAAGTTGTCCAGTACAAAGTAGCAAAAAAATTGTACAGGAAACATACAAAATTTCTTCACAGAACATGCCTATTATTAATATACTAATGATTTTCGCCATAAGAGAGAAATCGATCATTTGTACCTATACAATGTATTGTTGGCTACTGCAACAAATATACCCATGCTACTTGGTATATTATATATATTTATATTTATAACTCAGCTCCTTTGCCAGCAGAAAGACAAGTTAAACTAGCTCTCACACAATTACAATTCCCTTAGGCTGGATGCACCCATTTGGCAAAGCGAGAAAAGACTAGAGCACCTCTTTCTGGTTCGCAGGACAAACCGGTGATTCAAGTTTTTCTCCAAGAGCTTGAATCAATCAATATACAAAACCCAACGCGTTTACAATATAATAGCTGCACAGTAACTCATTCACCAAAACAGTTCTTATTTGTTCAAAATGTGTAATTTATTTTACAACCATTGACTTCTTTCTCTTTCATAAGAAATATTTGTTCAACACGACTCCACATAACATAAGACAAATCTGAGGCCAGACAGCGGTTTGCTCGATCCTGCAGGCGGTGTGACCTGTGTCAGCAATGCATCTAAACAACACAATATAAATTAACAGTCTTAATTCGGAGATTGATGTCATGGGTTTATGTCCACGGACTCCTTCCTGTGAGAGAAACAGCCTTTGCCAAACACCATCACATGCAGAAACCTTTAACAAGCCATGTTATTGGATATAATCACAGTTTAACACGACGGTGACAAATTACTCTTGAAGTTCAGGATCCTTGCGCAATCCGCAGTGACAAAGAAATGACAAATGGTCTAGACGCAGAGATATTTTGCTGGTGGCACTAGTAAAATTACTGATTTTGTTCATTTCGCAATCAGCTACCTGATGTATTAATAACTAATGATGGAGAGATGTTAGTATCTCACCGAGGGCAACACTGCTCATATACAGCAGTCAAATGAGAGCTGTGATTTGAACCAGAGCATAACCCTCCAAAATGCACTTGTGTGGATTTTTACAGCCAGTTTTTATTTAATAATTAAATATTTAAGGGGAAAAAAATGAAAATGTCGCATTACAGTATATATATATACACAGGCAGAAGAGACCATTTGGTAATATATTAAGAAATCTCATGTTTGCAGGGCATGAATGATTCTAAGATTCTGAATGATTCCATTTAGAACACCTTAAGTAATAGTATTCCAGTAACTCTGCATTTGTGTTTTAACACTGGTTTCTTAAAACAAGACAGAGGCAGATAAGCACAAAATAAACAGGAATGAAAATCCAAAACAACTGCTGACATAAAACATTATGTGGTGATTTGGAAGATTTTAGAGTCTTCGTCTAGTGTGGGATCCTCTGGCACCGTAACACCAGTTTGCCTGGTCCCTTTAAATGGCATCATTTCCCTCCAAGCACAACACAAAAGCAGCACAAACATATCCAGAGGTTTTCTCTTAAGACACACACTCACTCACACGTATACAAATCCACACAGACCTAACATCCTCACATCTCCTCTCTCCATCTCATTCATGGCTGATACACGATATTATATATATATGAATTCAATAACCCAGCAATCACTGGTGCTCTGGCTTTGTACACTTTATATCACATAATATATTTATATAGATTTATATATTCCATGTAAATAAAATTTATTAAATAGGCTTAGGGGAAAATACATTGGAGAGAATGCTGTAACGTTAAAGCAGCCCATGGTTTAGCTTGAATTGGTGGAGTTCATCAATGGCTTCGTCTCCCGCCTTCAGAGCCCGATAACAGTCATGGAGCCCAAAGGAGATCATTCCGGATTGGAATGGTTCAGCATTCCCTTTGCCCTGCTTTCCTTCACCATACATTCTCACATGCAGATCGGAAAGCCGCCTAGCTCTCTCCTCCTGCTTTTCCTGTCAACATGGCACTTAAGGACTATAATGCAACAAAAGTGAACTCGGGTGAGCTAGCAGGGAGGGATGAGCTCTTTTTTTTCCGCGGATGGACGTGGAACCTTGCGGCCTTCATACCATGAACTCATTGCTGCCGTACACCACCACCTGCTGGGGCGGCAGGTCTGGATCTCCGCCCATCGGAGGGTCACGGTGCCTCTGAGATGAGCTCTTGGGACCCTGCAGGCGCTGTTTGCCTTTTTCTGGGTTGAAGGTGCCTCGGCTGGTGAACTGCGGTCTCTCCTCTCCATCCTGGTCGGGCTGGTCCAGGCTGTCGGGGGGGCTGGATAGATATAATGGCGTAGAAGGGGATTTGGAGCGCAAACGTAATTTATGGGTTCGGGCGGGTGGTTGCATGTAGGAAGATGACACAGAGGAGATGGTAGAACTGGAGTCTATGGAGTCTAGGGATTCAGGCTGCTTTCGCAGAACCCTTCTGCTCTTCACCTCTGACTTCTTGGGCCTCAAGGCGGCCAGCGCTGGGCCTCGCTCTGTTGAGAGACAAAGAGAACAGAAATGAGAGGCCTGCTGAAAAATCATTAAGCGCTGATGCTGGGGAGTAAAGTACTTGAAGTTCTGAGAGTACGGTTTTCAATTAGTTTTCTATTAGTGTGACAGCAGGGGACCGGCATTTGTAGTTTTTCCGGTTTTAACCTGACAGAGCACTGCAGTGCTGGTTGCAGTGCTGGTTTTTATGTCATTGTTTGGCACACAGCTTCACACAGACAAATAAAACATTCTTCTAAAAGTATAGGATTAGACATCATGGTTCATTTTAAATCTAATTGTCCAGTTGATTCAGTAAATAAAAAAAAAATTACATCAGCTTATTTAATTGTACACCACCCCTTATATAGCTTCTATGTAGACTGCTCAAGAAAATAAAGGGAACACATCCTAGATCTAAATGAATGAAATATTCAATTCTTAGGAGCCTAAAAACAAAAGGCTCTTTGTCCATATTTCTTATATTTTGCCATTGGGATGTTTAGCAAGGTGGAGCCTGCTGATCTTAAGGGTCTATTTGGAATATACTCTGTTAGACACTCTGAAATATATGAAGGTGCTTGTCCATTTAAAGCTTTAAAAACGAATAAAAGTATTTTATAATCAATTCTAAAAGAGACTGGTAACCAGTGTAGCTCTGCTAAAATAGGTTTTTTTTTGTTCAAATCTTCTAGCGTGAGTAACAACTCTTGCAGCTGCATTTTGAACAAGCTGTAGTCTTTCAATTGATTTTTTAGGCAGTCCTGTGAAGAGTGCATTACAGTTATCTAAACGTGAGAAGATAAAAGCATAGAGTCAGTTTTTTAGCATCTTCCAGATTAAGAAATGGTCTTATACAAGCTATATTTCTGAGGTGGAAGTTTTCACAACATTGTCAATGTGTGCCTTAAATACTTTTAAATAATGTTCTTTACATAGTTGAATTTGCAGACGACAAAATCACACAAAAATTATCAATGGAAATCAAATGTATTAACCCATGGAGGTCTGGATTTGGAGTCACACTCAAAATTGAAGTGAAATCACTAAAGGCTGATTCAACTTTGATGGAATGTCCTTAAAACAAGTCAAAACATCGCCCTGGACGCGACGCAGGCGTATGATGTCATCAGAGCTGACAGTTCGGCTCGCTTGGAACCTTGGCTGAGGTGGTACTAAAAAAAAAAGGACCATGTACCAGGTACTGTTCCCAGTGGAAAACCCCCCAAAAGTGAGCTGTACTGAACCGTACCGTGCCGTACTATGCAGTGGAAAAGCGCCAAAAGACTATCACAAGATGGACAAGGGAGACAGAGGAGACTTTGCAGGGATGCTTTGAGGCAACGGACTGGGACGTTCTCATAGAGACAATATTGACAACCTAACAGGCTGTGTGGACACAGTGGTTCCCCAAAAAAACATTCACTGCTTCCCTAACAATAAACCCTGGGTAACCAAAGACATCAAAGCTACACTAAACAAGAAAAAGAGAGCTTTCAAAGCGGCAACAAAGAACAGCTGGTGCAGAAGGAGCTCAAAGAAAAGATTACAGAGGGAAAAGAGTCTTACAGAAGGAAGCTGGAAAGCAAACTTCAGGAGAAGAACACCAGGGAGGTGTGGAATGGAATGCGGCCCATTACTGGCCTGAGACAGAAGAGAGATGTTGGGATGGTGATGCTGAATACGCAAACGACCCAAATCTGCACTTCAATAGGTTTGACTGCCCTGCGTCGCCTGTCCCCATACTCAGCTCTAACCACCTTCTCCATTCTCCTACCCCCTCTCCTGCTCCCTCAGACTGTCTCTCTCTGTCCCTCTCAGCAGATGACACCAAAAGGGAACTGTGTAGACTCAATTCCAGTAAAGCTGCTGGCCCTGATGGCATCAGTGCAAGGGCCCTCAAGTGCGGTGCTGCCCAGCTGTCTAGAGTTCTACATCAGATCTTTAACATGAGTCTGAAACTGCAGAGGGTTCCGTCACTCTGAAAGAGATCCTGCCTGGTTCTTGTTCCCCAAAAAATCAACCCGTCGACCCCAGTGACTACAGGCCTGTGGCTCTGACTTCACACATCATGAAGACGCTGGAGAGACTCATCCTGAAACACCTGCGTCTGATGGTGGAGCCTTGGCTGGACACCCTACAGTTTGCTTATCGACCCCGTACCGGTGTGGAGGACGCCATCATCTACCTGCTGGACCAGGCTTATTCTCATTTGGACATTGTTGGAAACACTGTGAGGGTCATGTTTTTTGACTTCTCTAGTGCTTTTAACACTATCAGACCACCACTGCTGAAGAATTAGCTCACGGAAATGCAGGTGGAGACCCCACTGGTAGCTTGGACTATTTACGGACTATTTAACAAATCGACCACAGCATGTCCGGCTGATAACATCCTGAGCAGTACGGGTGCGCCGCAGGGGACTGTCCTATCACCCTTCCTCTTCACCCTCTACACGCCTGACTTCAGGTACAAGTCTCAGTCATGTCACCAGCAGAAATTCTCTGATGATTCCGCCATTGTGGCCAGTATCAGGGATGGACAGGAGGACGAATACAGGAGTGTGCTGGACAGCTTTGTTGAGTGGTGTGAGCATTGTCTTGCATTAGGAGGACCCCAAGGCCAACTGCACCGGCATATGGTCTCACAAGGGGTCTGAGGATCTCATCTCGGTACCTAATGGCAGTCAGGCTACCTCTGGTGAGCACATGAAGGGCCATGGGGCCCTCCAAAGAACTGCCACCCCACACCATTACTGACCCACTGCCAAACCGGTCATGCTGGAGGATGTTGCAGGCAGCAGAACGTTCTCCACTGCGTCTCCAGACTCTGTCACGTCTGTCACATGTGCTCAGTGTGAACCTGCTTTAACCTGTGAAGAGCACAGGGTGTCAGCGGTAAATTTGCCAATCCTGGTGTTCTCTGGCAAATGCCAAACGTCATGCATGGTGTTGGGCAGTAAGAGCAGACACATGCACATTTGTGGCCTCCTGGAAGTTATTTTGCAGGGCTCTTGCAGTGCTCCTCCTGTTCCTTCTTGCACAAAGGTGGAGGTAGCGGTCCTGCTGCTGGGTTGTTGCACTCCTACGGCCTCCTCCACGTCTCCTGATGTACTGGCCTGTCTCCTGGTAGCGCCTCCATGCTACGCTGACAGACACAGTGAACCTTCTTGCCACAGCTTGCATTGATGTGCCATCCTGGATGAGTTGCACTACCTGAGCCACTTGTGTGGGTTGTAGTCTCATGCTACCACTAGAGTGAAAGCACCACCAGCATTCAAAAGTGACCAAAACATCAGCCAGAAAGCATAGGAACTGAGAAGTGGTCTGTGGTCACCACCTGCAGAACCACTCCTTTATTGGGGGTGTTTTGCTTATTGCCTATAATTTCCACCTGATGTCTATTCCATTTGCACAACAGCATGTGAAACTGATTGTCACTCAGTGTTGCTTCCTAAGTGGGCAGTTTGATTTCACAGAAGTGTGATTTTTTTGAGCAGTGTGTTATAGTTAAGATACTTTCGTCAGTAGATTTTTTTCTGTAGCTACAGTATTTTTTTCCCCCACTTGTGTGAACTTTTTTGAAATCTACATGAAATCAAAATTTATTTTCTTTAAAGGATTATTTAAATCACAAATTAAAACTGTCATCTTGTTCAAAACCCATTTAGCATATTTGATATGCTCTGTTTGATATCTCTACATATGAGTTGATCAGTGTTTAAATTTGTATTTATACACTTAAATTATGTGTAATATAAAGAAACTGTGTCTCTTAATCGACTTGTATTATAACACTTGTCACTGACATTAATCATAGCACAACTATTCATGTATTGTATTGATCATTTTTCATAATCTAAATAATTTTCTAAATTTAATTAATTCCAAAATCAAACCTGCATATACTGTATTATTGTGGCCTTTCCTGTTGTACTCAAAAATGCATTAGGTTATAAAAGTAAAACTGAAAATCTGATGACGTGGATATAAAAGCAGCATGCCGTTTGAAAAGATAACATATTAAAATTATTTCACATTTAATAGGAACTTTCAGTAGTTACTCACCAGAGAAGTCCGAAGTGGCTCCCTCAGAGTCCACATTCAGGTTTTCAGAGCTGTCTGCTGTGCCTATAGAGGCCTCTGACTCCAGAGTTTCATCATCAGAAGCTCGCGGCTCCAAAGCAAGCATCTCAAATGTCAACTCCTCCCTATGAGATGAAGATTAAACAAATCCCAAGTTTTGGTTGTGTTCAATCCAAAATAACAGTGCACTTCTACATACTTAAAATCTTTTAAATTAATTTTAAATTGAATTATCTCAGCAGGATCATCATCTTTTGACTATGGTTATTTGGAGCTGGTAAATATAAAAGTTCATATTGCTTTCCTCTATTAATTACAACTGACACAGGTGGTCAAGTCTAGTACACTGCATTATGGGATACTCAATGCAGTGTGCCCTGGCTGTTTACTGTTTTACATTGTATATAACAGGTCCTCTGAGTATTTCATGCAATTACTAGGGTTCAAGCGCTTAAGGCATTTAAGCAAGACATTACCAATTTAGCTGTACCTACCTAAATCAAATATTATTATTATTATTTTTTTTTTTTGCCATAGCAATATGTTTTTTTTATGTTTTACCATATTTTCCAGCAGTTATTCAATCCCCTTAAAACTTTGCTTGCATGTTCAGCAAGTTTCATGAAGTTTTGAATTTTGTTTTAAAGGTTATAATCCTATAAGGAAATCAATCCTGTTATAGCTTCCCACAAGGCAAATGTCAAAATGTTTTGTACATTTTTTGAAAAAGCCCACCGATCATTCTTATCAGCCTGCATTAACCTTGTCCAACAGGTGTTCAAATTTTTTGGCCAATGTCAGCCATGATTTTTGAGATATGCCAATGTTCTTGTAGACACTTGAGGCATATTGGACCAAGACCATGATTTTCGTGTTCAAAAAACAAATGGTTGCACATTTTTTATGTTTTTTTTCCTTTTATAGGTTCACCAAGAGGACAAGCTCCACAATTTTTTCCCTGTGACCTCAGATTGAGCTCTTACATATGTGTTCTGAGTTTGGCAAATATATCTCATTCTGTTTAGGAGTTAGAGGCACTTTACTGAGAGTTCCCTTTTTAAAAGTTTTTGCGCCCCTTTTTGATGGTGAGCCAAAAGTGTAACTTTTTTTGATCATTCTTTATATTCACTCTCCAGAGAACGTTATTGCAATGATTTCGGGTGAAAGAACTAGGACTAGTTTACAAAAGTAGGTTTTTAACTTTAATTTGCCCGCATGAGCCAAGTGTGCCAATGACATAAGACACTTGAGCCTGCGATAGAAAGACTTATGAGCAATTTCGTAATTTGGATCGCTGTAGTGCCCCTTTCAGGCCTGGGTCAAGCTGTAGGCAATGTGAGAACTACCATCCCTCCATGTTTCAAGTCTCTATGACTTTCCATGTGGTCTGCACAATCAGTTTTACTTGGAGATCACTGATCCTTGACCATTGGAACAATTACAATAGGCTTTCAGCGCTACACACTTGAACCTAATTAATAAGTTAATGCAACCAATCCCACAAGCTAAAACTGGTTCTCTTACTTCTCTTTCTGCAGACTCTCGATTTGTTCGGTCAGGACTTTCTCTTCCTGCTGCATGGCAACTTGTTGTTGCTCAGAGACTTCTGTATCTCTGCTGGCTTCCTCATCTCCGCTTTCTTGCATCACCTCCGGAGCGGTCGGGGACCGAGGACTCACTGGAGGAGACGGTGTCTGGTACCTCACCCTGTGCACCTGGCCCTTACCCTGTCAAACAAAACAGACAACACTACAGCATGAGTGGAGGAACTCGAGATATATCATGTTCTGCAAAGCATTGGATAGTTTCATTCTCAAAACTTATTCAGGCTACACAAACAAAACATGAATAGAGGGGCCAAAATGAAAATTTACGTCCCAATGGTAAATGACTATTTAGGCTATTATTATTTTGGCATTGGCTCTTGCAAGTGTTCATTTTGGACCCTGGATAGACAACACAGACTCACTTCAGCCCAAAGCTGTTACATTTCTGAATGAGTTTGACTGCACATTACCAACCACAGAAAGCAAGTAAAAAAATAGGTAAAATATTAGGCACATTGAGTGAATGTAACAAACATTTATCTTAAAAATGCCCAAGTCATGCAGTGCAACATTATGAAAATGTAACAAGGTGATTTGTCTACATTAATAAAGTGCAAAGTGACTAAGATCTAAGCTCTCGAGTTTGTTGCTGAAGCGTCTGTATGTCATGATCATGAAGACAGACGGACCACACAGTGCTGGGACGCGGCATACGTGATGACACTTACGGTAACAGTGAGTTTAAATACCTACCGCCGCAGCACTGCGGGTTATGCTCATAAATCTAACAGCAATTATTACAGGTTTCTGGATTCGAGAGGAAAGGAAGGGAGAGGAGAGACTGGGGTTAGTGTCAAGACAGAGCTAATGTGGGTGATTTACTCAAGTAGGACATGATCTTGGAACAACATCCTTTTTGGTCTTGAGCAATGTATTAGTCAGATTTTAGGGTTAAAGTCAAGCTTATAATTGGGGTTGGAGCTTATCAACTTTAACTTTAGAGGTGGATTGTGAGATAAGAATATTGTTCCAACTTATTCAACTTCCTGGATCAATATCTTTTAACATTGTAGCTTAAAGAACAATATTCCGGTCAAACAAACCGTCCAAACTCTAATCATTAACTACCTCTAGAAACAGGAGGGGAAATAAAAGGTTGATAAAAATGTTGTTTCAGGTCCAACAAGGATGTTGACCTAGAAATAGGTTTTGAACATCTGGGTTATCTAGATATTTGTGAAAATATGAAATTGGCTCTTAACTCTTACCATGGACCTGCGGATGAATGTTAGTCGGCTCTTGGCTTTGTTCTCCGCAAATTCCAGAGTGCTGATATCCTTCAGTCTAGCCTTATATTTATTCATCTGCTCGCAAATTATCAGCTCGACGCACCTTTGAAAGAAAAAAAAAAAACAGAAGTAATTTAATCTCTACCCTAACTAAACTGAAGTAGTCTTATCACACTATATGATTATGTATGTAAGAGTTGCCCATTACGCTGTGGTTTTCCCAATGTCCTGAACGCTCCGCAGAGGGTCGGTAGTGTCAGGGCAGCGCAGGATGCAGGGGGCAAACACAATAGCCAGCGCATTAGCAGACATGCGGTTTGTTTCCTCCTGCAGGGCAATCCTGTAGACAGCAGAAACAAGGCTCAGAACTGGAAATAATAGACATTCTGGCATACATGTTTTGGTGACATGGGAATATGCAGTTGCCGTCCCACCTGACCAAATGGAAAATAAGGCGCTCCAGCGTGTTCAGATGAGTTCTGCTGAGCTGGTCGATAACAGAGTAAACCCCTCGAATCACTTCTTTTTTGTCTTGAAGACCTGAGGAGACATCACCATCTATGTTCAAACATTACTGTATGTCTCCATAAATGTCTTATTTATTTAATTACATGGTTTCAAAATGGGATCTATAATAGTACAGCATCTGTAGACCGGCATATAAAGTGTCATCAAGTGTATCATGTAATTATTTGAACCGAGTTTAAAACCTATGAAAATAATTAACATAAATATAAATCCACTCGAGTGATCTTAACGTTATGTTTTTTTTACAGAATTATCAATAAAATCTAGCATTTTTATACTAGGGATACTGGGATGGCTTGGAGAGTCTCCTGGGAAAGGTTGACAACCCCTAATATAAACTCATATAAATCATATTCCACATTGAGTACAAGTACCATGTTCAATGGGTGTCACAACAACAAAAAAACAGCAAGCAAAACATACATCAAAACTGTACTTGCTATACTGAATGGTAATGTAGTAAGTGTGATGCTAGAGAGGCACATCTGCTTACCCATGGCCCGCAGGAATTCCTCATACAGTTCAAAGGTCATCAGAGGATTAGGCAAGTCACGTAACCACTGCTTGAAAACACTGGCAATGACATTAATATTATAGTCGTCCAGATTCATGCCGTTTACATCTGAGAGCAGAAAATAAAAATATAGTTATAGAGGTAGTATATATACTGTATTACTATAGATGGTACTGTGGACAAGACATCAGAATCTTGTGTTACAGTACAAAACTGTAAACATCCTTAAAACCAGATACAGTTACTTGTGAAGAAAAATGGTGTAAGATATTAGCATGTTTTCAGAATTAAAGATATACAAGTTTAATATGACTTCAGTTTAATACTATAGTACTCAATGACCTCAGCTGATGTGACCAATAAAAAAAAAAAATCCAAAATTTGCAGTGCTGGAAAGGCTACAGAAACAGTAAGCTGTAATACAAAACATAAACCTCGCTTACTTTAGTGCCTTGTTGCCAGATATCATTAAGGCTTTTCACATATTAAATAGTTAACCCTAAGTGTCTGGCAATCTAATCTTATCTTTTTGATACAGAAAAAATGAAACTCTCCAACTCACACCTTTTAAATTCATCATTTGGCTTTTTTTTTAAACAAACAATGAACCAACTGTTTAGACAACACACACAGTTCCCTTAACTGCCCAAAACACGTGGATGAGAGACACGTGACAAGTTGGTTGCTAAGTGTCTGGCCCTGGCACTGTAACTGTCATTTCAAAAAAACAAAAACGTATAATTTCACAAAGTAAAAGCTCTGATAACCCTGCTCCTGGGAAAGATATCATAACCACGGGTAAAAAGTGACTAGGATTAAGATTAAGTGTGAAAATCCATATCATGTATCATACCTGTGTCCAGACCCTGTTTCAGCTCCTTAATCTTATTGGTGGATCCAGACTTCCTGTAGATCCCTTCTGTGTACAGGCCATGCATCTCAATATAATTGATAAGCTTCTCGACCACTAAAGGCACCGCTCGCTCATCGTTGGTCAGTCGGGACAATTCCACACCAAACTGCCTTGACGAGAGTTCAGGGTCATACTGCACGTGGAAAAAAAGGAAACATGCTTTATCACTGACAAACTCACATGAACGCATTTAGCAGAAAAGGGGGGAAAAAATCCTTACCTTCTTGCTGCATTTGGTGGTCATCTTCTGACAGCACTTTCTGTGACACGCATAGCGGCACACTACACAAGACACAGACATCTCATTCATTCTCATTTTCAACAGCAGTACATACGACACAGATGTAAAAAAAAAAAAAGCACCGCCACCTAAAATAAACTCAATTCAAGTTGACATTCTTCTCTCACTGTAACATGGCGGAAAACATCCTGCTCTACAAAGCCAAACTGTTCTCTGTTCGAGCCGAGAGGCCATGGGCTTGTTGTTGGTAAACAATCTGATTATGTTGAATTGAGTTCAGGGTCACTTTGATGCGGAGACTGTGGACATGAAACTCACGTTTGCAGACACACGCCTTGTCCATCATCCAGATGAGGGAGGAGCAGTACTCGCAGTAGGTGGGAATACTGTATTGAGTTGACTTGAATATGTGGCCGTTGTGTTCCTCCACCTGAAACAAACAAAGACAGAGTGTCAGTTGATTTCCATGAAAAACGGAAATGCTAATTCAGTTTGCAAAACCGCTGACTGTCATTCCACTCACTATATCTGTATCCTTTTTCCTTCTTTTCTTGCGGTCTGGTTTGGGTGCCTGTGGGAAGAAAAAAGCAATAAAATATAGTATCTCTGTTACTTTCTGCGAGCCCTTTTTTGTATCTTGTTCTTGAAAAATGCCATTAACTGTAATAACACTGTACCCTGCTCATACTGCTGTCCAGAGGCTTGTGCTCAGTCATGAACTCATCCAGGAAGACTTTGAAGGTGTTGACCCAAACTTTCACCGGTGACTCGCTCCAGTCCCTCTGTTCCTGACGCATGTTTTTTTCCAGGATTTGCTCGAAGAGGGCATAGAGATCCTTATAACGAATGCTTTTCCCATCATCCATCTGCACACAGACCAAAAACAATACGTCTACAATACATCACATCTTTTGAGGGATGTTCACACTCATATTCTTTTGCAAAGACAAATCAAACATCCAACGTTTTTGATGGTAATATGATATCATTTATTCTTTATAAAGGTACTTACAGCTAAAGCTGTCGAGTACGAGTTGAAGATATTCAAGCGGAACTCTTTTAGGGCCTTTTTGAAGACAACATCCACCATTGTGTCTTTCTTACCATCTTCTGTGTCTAAATCACTAATCTGTGAAATTAAAACAAAGTTTTGAAGATGGCTTCTCATCAGTAAGAGAACACAACTGCAGTAGATACAAGTAGAACGAAGTCATCACCTTCTTCATGAGGAAGTCATTCATGCTCCTGTAGTCATTGGCACATGTGAGTATCTGCAGGGCATCGTTCTGCCACTGGACGGGCTCCAGAGCCACACTGCTGATCTTCACACTCCGTCTGCGCTTCACTTTTGGGGACGGGTCTTTATTCTCCTTAAACTCCCTCTGTAACGTTAGGTCTGGACTTTGAGGAGGGGTCAGGCGTTCCACCCCTGAATAAACAGAATTGCAGCGTTATCATGACCAAAAGAGTTCTTCAGTTTTCAATATACTTGAATTTGTTTGTCAACTCACCTTCTTCCATTAGAAATGCTGCTTCGGCACAGTCTCCTTCCAAAATATCACCGCCACACACCAGCCGTTCTCGTGAGCTTTTCTTCTCTCCGTGCCTTGCCTTTCCCCAAAACCGCATTTTAGTGCGAACCCTGCAGACAATACATGTTGACTAGGACAGCAATCATTTTAAAGGAATATACCGTCCAAATACTTACATTACATGTGTGTGTGTGTGTGTGAAATCACCCTGAATAACCAGCAGTGAGGTGTCTAAAGGTGCCATAGTCAAACTCTAGGGTGCTTTTTGGACTAATATATATATATATATATATATATATATATATATATACA
>JAUMHG010000281.1:3712032-3729474 GCA_032359395.1 Enteromius anoplus
GTGTGTATTTGTACATCTTGTGGTCGCGCTCCTCAGTAACGTGAGCAGCCCAACTAATCGATAACGGCATTCGTTGATAGCGAATTTCATTATCGATAATTATCGATTTTATTGATTAGTTGTTGCAGCCCTACTGCAGTATAATTTTTTTATGCATTGTCCACTAAAATAATAATGTCGTCCTAAAGCACAATTAGATCACAAGGGTTTACCAGCAAAATATCAATACTGAAACTTTGATCCGTCTATTCATCATGCCAGTAAAAATCCCCCTGGGGTGCACAAAGAGATGCAGGGTAATGCGTCGTTACTATTGATCGGGCTCAGAATCAGAAATGAGGATTGTGAGTAAACATTAAGTATAGTGCATTTAGATGCAAGTGATAGATAGTGGTAATGGATAGTCAGCGATCACAACCGCCTCACACTAGTGTAGCCCGATTCATTCGAGCTGCACAAGAGGAAGATGAATCAGGAACATAGAGGGTGGTCTGAACAGTCTTTGCAATGATAATTTCTGGAAACCCTGACCAAGGAGTGAATGAGTCATATCACAGAGCTCTAAATCATGGTCTGACCTCGTATGGGAGAAATGAACATCATGAGTTGTACTAAGGAAGTCCATTTATGCTATATCTTTCACACACATCAGTGTTCCTAACCAATTCTACAGACTACAATTCACTTTACATTTTTTTATTGACCCAGATGGAAAATTCAAGTGCCAAAATCAGACACAAAAAACGAACTTAAATTAGTGCCGTCGAACAATTAGTTGCACCCAAAACCAAAGCTTCTGTGTACACAATGTGTGTATACTGTGTTTATTATGTAGCCTATGTATAAATACACGCATATGCATTTATACATTAAACAACAATATATGTTACATCTATATATTCAATTCATTTTATAAGCTGCATCTCCACGGACATTCTATATAGTGTCCTTAGGGACCAATGGATGCATACGCATCAATAAAGCTGCATCCAGCTATATTTGACCCCTGCCAGATAGACATCACAATGAAGTTGGAGCCATCAGCCAATGGCAGTCCTGCACACAGACATACGATCTGGGGTGAGCAGCACTCCAGTGTGTCTGGCTGCTGACCTCGGCACGTGCTCAGCCGGGCCTGAAAACCATTCAAACTTTGGCTCAAGTTCAAGCCCACGTCACATCTTTACTGTAATTAAAAAGACCTTGGGTTTGAGGCAGACCCTTCTCACCCATCTGCAGTGGAGGCTGCAGTTGTGCTCGATTTACCCAGCATGCATGTGTAATATTAAATGCTGACAGGTGTTGGTGACATCTATAAGCATTTGTCCTGGTTTATCTGGCTATTGTTATTGCATGTCAGAAGGCGTCAGTATTTCTGCTGGAGAGCTCAGGCTGAATGTTCAATTTTAACGCAATGCTGACTCAAACATATTTAAAAATTCATAGATCTCTGCATATCTTGATATAATCTAATACAACTCAGCACTTTGTTCAGCACACTCAAATGAAGCTTCCAATCAATTTAAATGAATATTTAAGATCTACTAGTAAAAATAACGAACAAGAGAAACAGAAAGGTGGAGGCCTTGCATGTAAGCCGCCACTCCGTCAAGGTCTCCATAGCAATGGTCTTTTTCCTGTCCTCCCTATGGCGTCCGCTCCTGGGACAAAGACCCCAACATGGGCGGTACAGGAAGATCCAAAACCAAAACATGACATTATTGTGCTCATATTGACTTTAATGAGTATACCGCACCTTTAACACACTGCACTATTTCTTGTACCCACTAAAAACAGATGCAGTATACACCACCGCCCTTTCTAAAGTTATAATTAGCTCCCACCTTCACCTCAGTTATGCCAGCTAGTATCTGATAGGAAACAAAACAGGTACAGACATTTAATGTTGCATTGTAACAATCAATAAAGAAAGATCCTGGGCTTAATGCAGGACAGTCCCGCCCACAATGAAATCTCAGTCGATTTGTAGCTTTTTATTTTCTTAGCGTATCCGGTTAAGACGTGCGAGTTGCATGGGTATTACAGGGAGAGAAGGAGATGGAGATGTTTTGAGGCTGGCTATATCAGTAACAAGGATTATGCACACACCATTTCCCCTTTAGAAATGTCTACTTCAGGACAAACTGCTAGACTGAGCGGAGCGTGGCCTGAGGGTAGCAGCAGACTGGAGGAAGACACAAGGAGCCCAGCAGAAGGCGTCTCACCAGGCACATTGTCTGCCAGATGAACAAACATGCACCAGATAGCTGAATTTCACTGATAGTATTAACCCCTGAAGGAACAAACGCCTAATCACAAACATTCAGACTGTAATTCCATTAATTATATCCCAATTTAGTCCATTATAATCATTTACTTTATTTAAAAGAGCTCATAAATTGCTTTTTGTAATAATATTTCATGAGGTGCATGAATTTATAATGAGTTTTACATTAAAAAAACTGTTGTAATTTAGAAGTAAAAGGCCATTTCCCCCTTGATTTGAGGACTCGGATTTAAACACTCCTGATGTGAAAACTATTAAAAGGTGTTTAGATTAAGATAAAATAATATTATATTTAGATCACATTAAAGGTTGCATTGCTGAGCATTGTGGCCAAGCACTGAGTTGAAGTAAAGTACAATATGTCCCTAGGTCAACATACTTTGTTGACCCCGGGACAACATTTTAATGCAAAAATATAGTCTTCTTGACCATATCTCAACACCAAAACCTACCCTTACCCATGAGTAATGCCTAAAATCATATTTATTGATAGATGACTGACACTGATGTACAAGCATCAAACACTGATTGTTAGCCTAAACTTCACAAAAACTGTAAACCGTTTCTTCAAATCTGATTGGTTAACAAAGATGTTGACCCAGGGACATCTTGCACTTGGCAAAATCAGGTTAGTGTTCTATGCTCACCTTCTTCATATAATTTAATAATTTCAACAATAACAGATGGTTTCCATGCTACTAAGAGGAACAATGAGAAGTCAACAGACAATTTAGTCACTGGCTTGACGCATAAACAGCAATGAATGATTTTGCAACAATCACTTTTTAAACATTAGGATCCTTGAAAAGTTCATTTTGGCCGTTCATCATAACACAAATCACTGCTCAAGAGATATATAAAAGGTGAAATTTAAGCTGTAACATAATAGTTAAACTACACTAAAGGAAAATATGGTTGCTCTGGTTTCACGTCAGTTATCATAAGACCTATAATTTCCTGTTTCCATCATTGATCTGACATTGCCAAACTGTACAAATGGGGGGGGGGGGGGGGGGGAAGAGAGAGAGAGAGAGAAACCAAACAAAAGGCCTAAAAGTAACAGAAACATTGAATAAGATTCAGTTACACCACTGGTCTAACATCTTTCGAGGCTTGGACCAAATCCTGTAAAGTATGCACTTTGCTGGTAATGGAAAAATCCACACTTTTAAGAATGTAGAATTAATTGGTATACTGCCATGTCATATTATATCAGTTATGACGTGCATTAAAATCACTGCAACATTAAACTGAAATTTTACAGTCACTTTAAAAGGTCAACTTTTGTTAAAGTGAAGTTTTGCAGATTAGATTTTTGTTCAAACAGCACCAGCGCTCTTTTGGTATGTATGAATGAATGTTTGTGCACTAACTGAACTTAACTGTACTAAGCATAAACAAATCAGCCATTTGCTCCATTCTTACAGCATACAACTTCATTTTTGCACATGAATGTGTGTATTAGACATTAAACACGGCCAAGAAGAAACTCACTGTTAAAGTTTAAAAACATGATATGATAAATCTCTTGAGTTCCTCAAAGAAAAGCACTAAGTGTAGACAGAAAAACTGCAGCTGGAATCACGCATGGTTAGGACACAGATTTATGGAGCTTTAAATTGTACTTTTTTTGTCCCTTTTGAAGCTTGACGGTATAAATCAACATTTTTCACACATTTGTTGCGTGAAAAGGCCTGCCGTTTTTGACACGGTTCTAATATCTGCTTTTGTGTTTTACAGAAGAAAGAAAATAAAGGTCTGAACGATACGAGTAAATAACAACATGTAAGTAAACTAATTTTACTGGTTACCTCCCCATGAAAAAAAATTATAAATTGACTTTAAGCCTTTTCCTTCATATGTAGCTTCTGGCTTTCTGTACAAACTGGTCTTTCAGAGCTCTCATGTTAAGAGGGTATCCAAGATTTGAGACAAGATAAGCCACTGATAAATCTGTCTTACCCTTCAAACAGCCAGCAGTTTCTGACATTTTTCCTGCGGCCCCCAAGAGGCCTCACAGTCACACACTGAAGAAGAGATATTGTACAGAGCAGAGACTGCTGCTGACCACTTAACTCGAACAGATCAGGTGCAGCGTCTTCTCACGATGATAAGAAGGTCAGAGCAGCCCTATTTTTCTCTTACGATCACGTACTTTTAGTGAAATGACCCAGTTTTACAGAGCCCCCTTTATAAGGGCCCCTACACTAAAAAAGTGTCTTGTCAACACCTGTTCTGCTGCAGCACATTTATCAAGAGCAGACAGGTACCTACTTACCTCCTTAAGCTAGCTAAGTACTGCATCCAAACTATTTGAAAGCATCACTATTGCTCATACTTTAAATTTAGGGATTTGAAAAAACCCTGATGTGCTACAAACACTAAAGGCACTTGATTAAACTTGTCATTTTCAACTAAAGATGATAAATATCTAACATCAAGTCACATCTAAAGAAAAAGAAAAAAAGTCATGTCATGCACAACCACGAACGAACATTGTTTATTATATCATATACATCACTTCAGAGTACTTGCGCTCATCTAATAACACAAAACACCTTTCCTTTTGGGGATTCAAGACAAGCTACTGTTATTTACGAAGATCTTTTTCTTAAAAAAGACTTAAGACTTAAAAAAAAATATTTAAGATGAGTATTTTGGGGGATTTCAAAATATTCTTAATTTATAGAATAACAAAACCAACAAAAAGCAATGTTCACAAATTTCCGTTCACGTTCTATTTATGGGCATCATTTAACCCTTCCTATTCCAGCAGGAAGAAGAAAATGCCTTCAGGATCTGTCCTCAGGGATACAGAGGCAGAGGTAGATGAAAAGGTAATGACAGTAATTGATTTAGTTGTTCTCTCGTCGAATTGAGGATCCAAGTCAACATGGCCATGAAAAACCAATTAATTTTTCAGTGCTTCAACGGAGTGAAGTGAAAAATTAGAAATTGGTTAATTAGTCATCTAACATATAAACAGTCTATTTTTTTAAGCAGTGACTTTTTTTTTTTGCCAGTAATTCTTTATTTAGCTTATTAACAGTTTGCTGGGCTTTAATTCATCCCCTCAACACCAATACCACTATAGCCAGACAGATACATTGCATCTGGTGCATTCATGTGTTTTTTTTAGGCCTTCCTAAAAATTGACAGATCTACAGGTAGGCCCGGTTCCACAGACAGGGCTTAGCGTAAGCCAGGTTTAGGCCATAGTTCACTTAGGACATTTAAGTCATTTTTATAAACATGCCTTAGAAAAAAAATACTGGTGTGCATATTAAGACAAAACACGTGTTTTAAGATCAGTCAGTGTATGTTTCTTTCAGCTGAAATAGCTCAGACTTGCATTTTAATCTATAGGACTAGGCTTAAGCCTTGTCTGTGAAACTGCGGGCTAGAGTTTTAATTAATTGGCAAGTAACCATTTACAATAAATTAAGTTAAGTTAGTAAAACATGAGAGATCCTGTCTCTGACAGTCCAGTCAGGCTAAACTTGCAGGGCTGCGTTTCTCAAAAGCATTGTGAGATAAGATGATAAAGACCATTGGCAGCAATGGATCTATTTTTGTCTGATGCTTTTGGGAAAAACAGCCCAGAAAGAAATTGCAAAAGAAACCCATATAAATCCATATTAAATGTGCATGCGCGCTGATCAATTGTTATATGTGAATAAAAGCCTAAATTAAATCTGTTTATCATATAAATACATTTTGTGACTCTTTATTAGACATTAAACTGCTAAAATGACGTTTTGAAGCATTAAGTGTATTAAAAGTTTCATAAAAAAATATTTTCATCTGTGTTTCAGAGATTAACAAAAGACTTATGTTCTCGGAATGACAAGTAATGACAACATTTCCAATTTTGTATGAACTAACCATTAAAATGTCACGTTCTATGAGGAAAAAAATCATCATAACTTATTAAAGTTCAGTAAATAATGTTCTCAGTGAATCATATTGCTGGGAGTTTACAGAGGCTTAAAAGCCTTTTTACTGGGAAGTTCTGGAATTAGACAACACATGGACCTAAATAACATCCAGATCCACTCCAAATATTTGTTTGGATTGGACAAACCTGACACCAGGCTTTGAATTTCAGATCATCTCAAAAACAAGCTCCAAGACAAATTACAGCCTGTAAGATGCATAAATCCAAGATGATAATTTAGGACTGGCACATATTGCCGTAAATACGCAGATTTCTGAAGTCAAAATGCACAAAGTAAGCAAAATGGCACGGCAATCGCGTGAGCATCTTTATATGAAAATTGACATGAACGGTAACCAAACAATGAACTGTCAACACACATCAGCCTGTGTTTGGAATACAAAAGAGTTTCAGACTAATGGTGAAACTAATAATTACGGTTGTTTCCAGTTATTTACAGCCCACGAATAGGACCCATACTTCTTTTCAGCTGTCTCCCTGCTTACAGCTGTCCGCAATCTGCAATTCAGCTAAATAACTTGCTGTCTGAAGAACAGTTGACATATAGACCGAAGAAACAATAAAAACGGACATGTTTGGTTTTTTGTTTAGATGATGATGATGATGTCACATTTATACTATGCTAAGAGATTTAATCAGAGCATATAACATATGTCCATATACAGTGCTTATGAAATATTCATTACTGCATCTCCCTTACAGTGCAATCCAGGCAAAACGTTTTATTACTTCCTATGGAAGTTTCCTCTTATTGTTGTGGTATGAAAAATGTTTCAGATTTCTCCTACATGCTTAGTTTATTGTACAGCTCCTCGAACAACAATCAGTCGATATATACAGTGGAATTTCACGGAATATGGCTAATATTAGATCAATCAAGAGCAGGCTGTATGCTTAAATTAATCACAATATGAACTAGTGGCTGTGACTGAGGCGCAGAAAGACAAGTCTGCATGTTCTGCATGTCTGTGTGTGAATGAGCGATGCAGTTTCATCTACGACACATGCTCAAGCACGCATGATGGTTGTGGTGTTTCAGCGCCTACCATCTCACTAAAAGAGAAAAAGAAAGCATGAGCTTCATCTTCGGCGCTGCTTTGAGAGTTGACTTTCACGAGCGTTGCATGAAAACTACCAGCAATATAATCAAATATAGCCCATAGGAAAAACATGAAACTTTGTTGTGCTGTACTTTGTGCAAAAAGTACAATTTTATTTTTATTACATTTTAAAAGCTTAATAAACATATGTATTACTATTTTAGAAATTGTGACAAATTATCTGTTAGCTGCTCAAGTGTTTTTTATTTATTTAATTGAATAAAAATGCTTTTTGGTTCAAATTTAATTATAGCACTAAAATGAAATCCCAAAAAGTAGAAAATGTATTTTTAATAAATAGGGCCCAAAAATGCAATGTTAAACTTTTTATAACTGGCGGCTGCTCAACTGCTTAAGTACCATGATTTCAGTTAAACACGCTTATTTAAAATTACATTTACTTAATGACGCCACTTGGTAAACATAAAAGGATTTCACAGGGCCGTTTCAAACAGTCACTAAAATGAATGTTCTCATCCGGCCTTACCTTCTCCCCCAGGCTATGTGATGCAACTTCTATTTCTGCTCTGCATAAATATTTAATAACAAGGAAAGTGATTTTGTTTCAAACTTAAAAGGCTCTCTAAAAAAAAATCTCACAGATTTTAATTAAACTTCTACAGTAGTGCTATTGTTGTTGTTTTTACATAATTTATTTAAATGCATTGCAGCAGCATGATATGCTTAAAATAACTGTCATGCAAACTATGGTATCACCACTGTACTACTGTACAGAACAGTACTGACTTATAGTCATGACTTATCAATCTGGCTCAAAAGCATGCAGTTCTCGGACCACACCGGAAGGTTTTTAAATCATTTTTCGGTTGTCATACACAGTTCCAGACAGTTGTCAGAGTAAAGTCATGTCATGGCACAATCGCTCAGGCCGCCCTAACAGCTGAGACGGACCCTTCACATTCCTCACATCACCTGTGCTGCTCTGCTGGGAAAACAACACTGCCACAAATAAGAGCAAACTTTCCTCAGCAACTCTAAACCACTCTGCTGAAATGAAAGTGACATTTGTCAAACAAACATAATAATGTAAAATTACCCCCCGAAAAGTATTTAGGCTCAAAACAAAAGTTAGATTTCACATGCAAATAATAAGCTTGAAAACTAGTAAAAAATAAAACAAATAGTATTGTTACCGGAAGACATGTGATGAGCTACACCTGTGGTGAACTTGTGAGGAACTACATGCACAAAAACCACTGACATCAGCAGGCTGAAAGACATTCAAATCAGCTCAGAAAAGTGATGTTAGTTCTTGGGGGGGGGAAAGCTGTAGAATCCTTTGTTTGTAGATGCCATGAAAATGCAATGACATTCATACATCTTTAACTCTTAGCCCCACATACTTTTAGGGTCACACAGTATCTCCAAAAAAAGACCAGTGACTGAAACATCAAAACTGGGTCCGGATGACTGTGCAGATTTGGCCCGTGATTACTGCAGTACTGAAGCTGAAGTGAGCGTTCAATAATACATGCACCATCATCATCATCTCCACACAGGGCATCTGTCACACTTCAAAAGGGGTTTACTCAGCCGCTCTGAAATGTCAGCTCAGTTATTCTAACACAATTAAACTAGTTACACCCGTCACTGGTCACTCTGATGTCTGCTGACACTGAAGCAAAAGAAATATCACAATATAGCGTTGCACGTATTAACGTTATGCCACGCGCAAACGTCCCGAGAACACACAGATATAAAGCAGCATATAAAACTCTGCAGGGAAACTTCGAGTCAACGCGGTAACTGGGAACGTTAAGTCGTTTCTGTAATTCGCCGAAAGCACAAGTGAAAATAATTTTAACACATTAAACCTCACCTCTTCAATTCAATTCAATGTAAAAATCCAGTGTGCTGCGCTTCGCCTTTAAAGACTGAACAAATCCAGCGCAGCGCGAGTCCACTAATATCCCAGAACTGTCTCTCTCAAATTGTCCTTTGCAACTTTCCCGAGTCCAAACATACGTGCCGCTGTGCCATTTTGACTAAAAAACGACTACAGCCTTTCCCCCATTGAAATTTCCCAAGAGAGCGGCGTTTTTTTTCTCGTGGGAGTCGCTCGCTGAAACTCCTTTCTGTTTTTTCTGCTTAATCAGTGCTGCTTCTCATAAGCGTTCAGACGCGCTGCTCTTGGAATCGGGAGGAATTGGGCGGGGTCAGCTGCGGCGATGGGCGGTGGCTGCTTTTCAGAGATGCGATACGTATGTAGCTGCTTCACGAACGTCAGCCAATCACCTCACGAATATTGGGAAGAGGCGTGTACGTGAGCGAAGAAGCGCCCTGCCCTAAATACTGTCGCAATAGTGTAGAAGCGCGACAGTTTCTATAACAACAGTGATTGGTTTACGGCACCTGCCCTCGCTGCGCTTGTGGTAGAGGAAGGTGGACGTTATGAGAGCTCACTTAGGGGACTCTTTCTTTTAGCAAGGTAAGAAACGATATGCTGACAAACTAGATGACTGACAGGTATTATTAAAATTATGAAGAAAACCGAGAAGCGGGATGTATATGTTTTTAAGTCGCTTTTTGTTTGGCCTGCGTCAGTGCGCAGTGCAGTACTGAGGGTTTTTTGCAAATAAGACAACTTTAAGTAATGCTGAAGCACGTATGAACAGTATAAATACTATTATTCTTTAAAACTGATACAAGAACAGATCAAAATAAAGTGGTACTAAATAATTTTAATTATTAAATACCAAATGCAAAATTGTAAAAAGAACAGAAAGTATATGTGATAAATTAGAGTTTCAAAATTGTGTCAGTGGAAAGGTACAGTTAAGGGTGATAGATATATTAGATAGTTTTATAATAGTAATGTAACATAATCATGCATTAAATGCATCATAAAATAATGCTTAAAGTGCTGTTATAGAAAATATACATAATAAACTGAAACTGGAGTTAAATGTTATCACTTTCTAGTTAATAGCCAGGCTTCTGAATTTTGGATAAGCTAAAGTGTTCTGTGGGAGACATTAAAAAGTGTATTAACGTGGTACTATGTATGTAAATCAATAGGTCTCATCCTCACAGTAACTGCTGCTATCATTGGGGTTGCCTTGAGGATGGATCCAGTGGTACTGAGCTACCAGGACAGTCTCCTGCGGCGCTCAGATGTGGCACTTTTAAACGGACCCCACTGGCTCAACGATCAGGTCATAGGTTTCGCCTTTGAGTATTGTGCAACAGAACGCTTCAAGAGTTTGGACGAGAAGGTCTGCTTCGTCAGCCCTGAAGTCGCTCAGTTTATTAAGTACGCCTCGTGTCAAGAGGAACTCGCCATTTTCCTGGAGCCGCTGAGTCTTGCGTCTCGCCGATGGGTTTTTTTAGCTGTGAATGACAACTCTAATCAAACAGCCGGTGGCTCCCATTGGAGTCTGCTTTTGTATCGGCAAGACACCAACCAGTTCTCCCACTACGACTCCCAGAGTGGAAGCAATTCATTGCATGCCCGGCGTATTGCAGCCAAGCTGGAAGCTTTTCTAGGCACTGGAGCGAAAGTACCATTTGTGGAGGAGCAAAGCCCTTCTCAGCAGAACAGCTATGACTGTGGCATGTATGTGATCTGTAATGCTGAGGCTCTATGCGAGAGTGCTGGAGTCAAGGGCTGTCCCCACCTGCCCGCTCAGATCATAACACCCACCTACATTACACGGAAACGGACAGAATGGTATTCACTAATACAGAGACTTGCCAAGGAATGACTAGTTGACCTTTTACATCGTGAAATGCCACCGCATGAACTGTATCAGCCAATGGGCAAAGTGAACGCACTTATTTATCATACTCAATCCTGCACAAAGGATGCACAAAATAAACAGCATTTGAAAACTGCATGCACTTCTTAAATCGATTGCCAAACTCTTAAATGAATAGATCACACGCAAATGAGAAAAAATGACATCATCACTTTACTCGCCTCTCTCCAAAGCCAAAATTAGAAGTGAGATGGAGAATCTTAACATTGCTTTTCTTCATACAATGAAACTGAATTTGGACTGCTCTTTTAAGCTCCAATCATTACGTAAAAACACCATTAAAGAGATAGTTTAACTAAAGATTACGATTTGCTGAAAATGTATTCACCCCAGGCCACCAGTTGAATTTCTGTTTTCATCAGAACTGATCTAAAAAATATGAATTACATTACTTCATCATCAAAAGTTAGTAACGCTTCATTTTACAGTACATCTGTTGCTAGCTTATTAGCATGCATATTACTAGCCATTTATTAGTGCTAAATAAGCTGGTATTAATGCCTTATTATATATCATTAATCTTAACCAATACCTAAACCTAACAACTACCTTACTATCTATTAATAAGCAGCAAATTAAGAATTTATTGAGGGAAAAGTCGTAGTTAATAGTTAGCAAGTGTTACCTATTCTAAAGTGTCAGCAAAAGTCCATGCCCTGTTGTCCCCTCATATTTATTTGTTTAGAGCTAATGTTAGATTGTTTCAGATGAGACATTGGAGAAAGCTGCACTATGGATAGAGAACTTGTATTTTAATTGGAAGTTAAAAACATCATGATACTTTTGTTTCTTACAAACTCAGAGCTTTTTGTTTTACAGGACCTTAATTGATAGATTGAAGTTGTGCAAATTACTTTTAGATTATTGTGATGTTTTTATCAGCTATTAGAGCTGTCGTTCTGATGGCCCCATATTCACTGTATAGGATCCATTGGTGAACAAGTAATGTTATGCTACAGTACAGTACATCTACTCCAAATCTGTTCCATAGAAGAAACATACTCCTATACAAATTGGATGGTTTGAGGGTGAGCAAAAAAGTATCAAAAAAGTGTTGCGTTATGCACCATATTCATATTTTTCTGAAGTCAGTTGTTTACCTCCAGTGTAGCTCTTAAATCAAATATGTATTGACATAAGGCATGAGAGAACACATCAGGCCAGATTTGATGTTGACTGGTTGTTATAGGGAAGAGTTTCACTAAATTCTTTTCCTCACACAGATCTATCACATGGCTTAAATGGACTTGAAATTTATGTCTATAATGCTTGCATGCGTTTTTTGTTTTTTTTTTTGTTCATATTGGCAGCTTCAGTCCTCATTCACTTGCATTCGAAAAAAAACAAAAAAACCTGTGCCAACATTCTGCAAAACATCTTCCGTTAAGGAAATACAAGGGTATGTACATCCTGATTGATTCTTTCCATTTTTGGAAGTGCTATTTCTTTAAGAATACCTCTATGATCTTTCATGTGTTCAGAAGAGAGAAGAAACTTGTGATCAGTGTAACAAATCAGTTAGCAGCACAAGTCGGTACAGTAGAATCAGAATGTATTGTTGCCGATTAGTGCGTAAATGAATGTGATGCTTGTTTACGGGACCTTTCGCTCAGGGCTTATTGTGAGAAGATTATAGATGACAAAGAATGTGATCTGTGCTATTACCGTCTAAGGAAAATGTAGTATGTGCTGTTACGACACACGGGCTGAACAAAAGTTGTAAAAAAAAAAAAGTAGTTCTTATTTAACCAAGTGCATCCTCTTGCTGAGCTGAAAAGATGCTTCGTTACCTCACACCACCAAATGCATGATTGTGTGACTATATATTCTTCAGCTGTATCTACCAGTTTACTTACAAAGCACATTATATATCATCCCAATAAAAAAACTGCATGCAGGGAACATGAGTGCCTATTGCAATGCAGTTCACTTTACTATACAAGTAATACTGACCTCAATTAAACCATCATGATTCAGTTGTGTGTCCCAGGGAGGCATGGCATCACATCACAATCTAGCAGAACCTTTTTCATAAACGTTCATATCTTGTAATATCTGTATAAATAATGTAATTGTGTTTTTTGAAATAAAAATAAATAAATAAAATAAAAAATAAAAAATATATATATATATATATGCATAAAACATGATTGTGCTGATATGAAGCAAGACCAGACTGTTGGCATACAAACATCATCTTGGAACAGTATTTAAATACTATAATAATTACCATTTTTTGCATTTAAATGTTCTGCATTTTTAATGACTAAATAATTTGTCAAATTGTTTTGATGTTGCATTAAGAAGAAAAAAAAACTTAATGAAAATAAAAAAATTGGGCTACGCCAGACAAAGTTGTCAGTCTGTTTACTCCACTAAATATTACCAGAAACCAGTTTTACATTAATAAACGCATTAAAAAGCTCTTCAACATGGTCAACATAATTGCTGAAGGAAAGAATAAAGTTTTACATCTATAGTGGGGCAAGTTGTCAAATGGAAACTTCCTGTTTATTGTCAGACATTTTTGAGAAGAATCCTATTGTTCATAGATAACACCACTGATCTAGAAAACATATCATAGTACCACATATGAAAGTATTTTAAAAATGCTTCTACAGTGTTTGCTATTTAATATAGTCCAGTGGTTCTCAAAGGGTCCACTGGGGAGCCTCGAGATGATTTTAAATCAGGAAAAAGCAACATTCAAATACGTTTTTATGTGTGTGTGTGTGTGTGTGTGTTTAATCCAATAATCCGATAATACTTCTTTGGTAAATCATAAAAACTCCTGTCCATTCATTGGTTAAAATGAGTGGAGAAAATTAAGATCATTCAATACACTTAATACTCAAACACTGGCCATAGATTTAAATAAGCTATGAAAACAGTACTTTGTCTTCAGATGTCGTCGTGCCATTTTTATCTACGCAACAAATGACCCATTTTATATGAAACTCAGTCCATAATGCAGAGGTTATCACCGGAACCATGTTGATAGCTGTGGGGCCTCACATTTCCAGCTTTACTCTCAACAGTAGACTCTGTATGAAAGCGCTCCGAGCTCCTCCGGGGCCTCAGGTGTTTCACATTATCTCTCTGAGGGGGTCCTGACCTTCATAATCTCAGTTCTGGGACTGTACACCTCATCCACATCCTCTTAAACTGCAGTGTAATGTACTGCAGATCCCCTCAAGTGTAAACACATTTCAGAGAAGAAAAAAACATATATTTGACGTACATAAGGAAAATGCTATTAATTTTTACACACAGTTACGGTTACACATGACTTGAAAAAAATACAATAGTACAATATTTTGTGAAACCAAAGCTTATTTGATCTAAACTCTGACAATAGGTGACAAATGAATATCTAGTGTGATGTGAAAAGTATGTTATTGATCATCCACACCCATTTTGGGCCCTTCAAAATATTCTGTTACAGTATGAGGCCTGTAACTTGAGATCACGCGGTGAACACAAATAGCCTCTTGCACATTCTCCAAAAGGTCTGTAACCGATCTCAACGAGTCTCACAAGTGCACACAAAAAGATAGAAAGTAAAAAAGAGAGATAATATTGACGTATGTAAAAGTATACCTAGAGAGGTGTCATTTGGGAATGTCGCTCTGGAATGCCCATTCACACTGCTGTCAGGACATGACTGAAAGAGCACAAACAGTGAAGCTGAGGCTGGAATGAGACAGATCTCTGAGCTTTTACTCTGTAAACACTAGCCAGAGAGGTGTTAACAAGGCTGCGTTTTTTTGTTTATCGAAGCTAAAATATCCTCAGAGCTGTGTTTGAATTCTGGTGATATATATATATGAAAGACTTAAAGTGTTTTATTTGATGCCTCAAAATCCATTTCGTGACAGAGCCACCAGACAGGTTTCTATATGTAGCTGACTTCCTTAAAGACAAATTCCACTGCCAAAAACTAAAGCTGAATGGAAGGTCGCTGCTGTTTTTTTCCACATGAAAACCCTCTGTCTCTGGGATATATGAGGGAGGCCGGACCTATAGGTCAGGTTTAGTAGGCATAAAAACATGCCTTGGGCTAATAGTTATAGGTCACGGCATCGCAGGATGTGAAAAGGACTGCTTATAGTCTGTGTGAACCACTGAAAACAAAAGATGACAAACATAACCTTTTAAAGAGGTCTACTTGTGCTCTTCTAAGGAATTAATATCTTTGCATCTTTTCTCTTTACTGACTTGAGAGTAAACTAAAACCTCTTTTCTGCTGAATGATCAAGGCCATGCTACTAACAAAATATGTTTTGTGTGTTTTTTAACACACGCTAACAATCCCCATAACAACACAGGTGATGCAGAGAAAGCCACTGGAAGAATCAGTGTTGATCACAAAATACTAATTACAGTAATATGGTGCATGGCATTATACACACGAATACAAAACACAATTATGGCAACATACATTGCTTTGAAATACTAAAATAAACATTAATTATGCAACATAAACTCTAACATATAACCATAAAATGACACATACATCAAAACAAAATCACAATTATTTGAATAAAATGTGTCACCCAGGATCAGTTCTGCAGATGTGACGGATGCATTTGATGCAAGCCACACAAAAGATGGTGTGCATTAAATGCAAGTTGCATTATTTGTCACATGTCACAAATGTCAGCTTGGGGAGAGGTTGGTTTTTAAATGTTTTTAAGCACACTGTGATTTTATTCAATTCATGAATGTGATCTTCAATATCCATTTGTGCTTTTTTATTGTCCAAAACAAACAAAAAACAGAAGGTTTCCAATGTGACAGCGTCTTAATTACAGGTTTATGCAGAAATTGAAATGAAAAAACAAAAATAAAAAAATATGATTTGTCTAGATGACCTCATTAACAGCTGACCCTGTCTGTGTGTAAATAATGCTAGTTACTTTTGAGGTTGTTAACCAACTGTTAACCAGGGGCCTGCTCCATAAAACAAGATCAGAGTACAAGCCAGGCTTATTTTGGTTAGTCAGGCTTATTGTCAGTAGATTTGATACAAAATAAGTCAGACTAACTGAAATAAGCCTGGCTTATTTGGTAAACTTGTTTTATGGAACAAGCCCCAGGTGCATCACCAGAGCTCTGCTGCTTCAAAGTACTAAACATATGACACGTTTGTGACACGTGACTGTCAAAAGCTGCATTCATAACCTTTGTGTGTGTGTGTGTGAACAAAGTAAAAGGCTTAGTAAGTTGAATGTTACAATGTCAAATGTTAAAATGATTATGACCAATATTTGTTGCTAGATATTTGTCTCCACCTAGTGTTCAAATGAGAACTGCATCAGACAATCCCATTCAAATTGCAGGCAATTACTTTTTTTTTTTTCTTCTCCCAAGGCACTGTTGTACTCACAGGAAGTATATACAAACATAAGCAGGGAATGTAAACTCAGATAAGGCACTCACTGATGTAATAAAAAAAATGTTACGAGAGTCTATGTGTCCTTATTCAAGGCCAGTGATGTGCTTTTGAGCTGGAAATTATGTGCAGGTGCTTGCAGTTTTGTGGAGAGAGGGAGCAGGACATCACTGGATCCTTGCCTAAGACAACAGAGCTGAAGAAGCAGGGAGGGACCTCAATCTCTTGAAGAAGCATGGACTACTGGACTTGGGACCACTGTATTCCATGATTATTTTTTAATGTTCAGGATCTCAAACGCCCCAAACCTGATCTGAACCCTGTAGAAAATGAGTGAAGTGAATTAAAGAGGAGAAGCACCAACATGGAGCTGTGAATCTGGAGTGATTCTGGATGAAGGAATGGTGATCTATTGGTCTATTAAGTGCCTATAATGATCTAATGATCTATTGTTCTTCAAGTGGTGTTCCCATACAGGTGAAAATGTGTTATCTTGGGAAAAGGATGTTGCAATAATTGTTTGCCAATAACTGTACCCAACATGAACTAGATTAAGCATTTATTTCACAATGAGACTCCTTATTCAAGGCCAGCGATGTGCTTTTGAGCTGGAAATTATGTGCTTACAGTTTTATGATTTAGCATGACATCACTGGCTCCTTGGTCGAGGCAAAAGAGCTGGAGAAGGTGGTAGAGACCTTTATAGTCAAGCTCTCAGAGCAGCAGATTTGGGATCCTCAGGGCTACTGGACTTGGGACCGCTGTATCCCATCATTTGTAATGTTCAGGATCTTAAAATTAAAGGTGGCATAGAATGATTTGAAAGAATATTTTAAATTGTTCTCAGATATGTACATAGAAGGTATGTAGCTTAGGTAAGGGGAAAAAATGCCCAGAAACGGTTTTACAGGTCCATTTACAAC
>JAUMHG010000281.1:3729574-3743116 GCA_032359395.1 Enteromius anoplus
GTATGTGGGTATGGGAACCTTTTTAATTTGGTAGGCAAAATGCAGGGGGAATTCCCCAAAATGGCACCAGAGTGTAAATTAATAACACCTTCACAACAATAACAAAACTGCTACATTTAAAGCAAATATGCATGGTGCAGGAACAGTTACAGATATTTGGATATTACAGATATTCCCCGTTGTGAGAAGCATCTCAAACGTTAAGATAAATGTCACTGACCCTCTGAAAAATACGGTGACATCATCAATATGTCCTGTATGCAGTGAGACTCTAGTATAAGACCCACTGATCTATAACAGATTATATAAATCAGTGATGAGATGGCCACCAGATGGTGCTATTTAACCTAACCTCTACTTTTTTAAAGAGAAACTGAGAGAGAGGATCTGAAACCGAAAGCATGACGCATTATTTTTTTACTGTGTCAATATTAATATGCGACTGACAGTGTGTTTTTTGGTACGCGTTAAAACCCAGCGCTCCTCTGCTGCAGAGACCACAGTTGGGGCCACAGCGACAGAAAAATTTAGTAATTGCGTAAAAATGTGACGATATATATTACAAAAATGCAACAGAGTGTCCAATCAGTGCTGACTCATTCCTTACCCCATATCTACCTTGAAGTGAAACTCAAGGATTTTGTCACAACATAACGTTACACAAAAGAAATGTGAGTAGACAGAAGAAGCACACGGTGACGGTGAAGAAGCGGTGAGGTAAGTTATGAATGCGTGTAATTCGATAACTGCAATAATTTTAACGTTAGGTTAAGTTAATTATTAAAGTTTGACGACCTGTCTTCGGTGGCATAAAAGGTTAAAAGTAGTCTTAAAAGTTAGTCAGCTAAATTTTTCTTTAAGACTGTTAGTTTTTTTTTTTTGCTTCCGTTATATAAAAATGTATATTAGTCAAAGCTGAATCCAAAAAATAAAACCGATTACTCCTGGCTAACTGCTATTTGGTCAGACTAGCTCTTAAGACACTGTTTTAACATGCAGGCTAAGTTTATGCAACTAGCCCCTGATTCGACAGGGAAATAGCTAGCTGGGGTTAACGTTAACTTTATTTACGATTGTCTGATTGTGTCGTTTCGGTAGCCTGTGTGTTTCTAAAACTTGGATTTTGTACATTTAATAGTTATATCCTGTGACATGACAGATCGGACGCACGCATCTGTACCGTTGTTAACTTCCGGTCTGTGTTTGTTTACGTTATCTATCACGTTTAAAAATCAAACAGAGGCGTGGGTGTGTTTTCAAGTTCACGACTGCAGTAAATTGGATATTCGGTTTTATAATAATTATACTCCATGCGCCTGTTATGTTTTTAGCCCAGATTAAGTCAGGTAGACGTAGATATATGTCACGTTGCACAAGGCTTAATTTTAAGAAAATAATAACAATAAACACCTATAAAATATATTAATAATAATTATTAATAACTTTTAATGTATGAAATAACAGAAGTTCATTAAACTATAAAAGCGTTTGAGACAAAGGTATCGAACCAACTGTAAAAATATTATTCCCTGTAATGCACAAGGTTTGTTTTTTCACATTATGGCTTTATTGAAATCAAATCAAATCAAATTTTATTTATATAGCGCCATATAACAACCTAAAGGTGCCCAGGGCGCTTTCCAGTATAAAAACCAAAAGACACAGTAAACAACAATCAAAAAAGCACAATATACATAAAAACAACTATCGAATCCATGGCTACATATCAAAAGCTTGTCAAAATGCAGTGTAAATCAACAGTAAAAAAAAAAAGAAAAGAGCATTGTGCGTTACGGAGAATAATATTTACCAATTTTTACAGCTGATTTTATACCTTTATCTCAAATGGTGTCAGAGTTTAATGAATTTTAGTGGGTACAGTATGTGAAACATAGCAATGATTATGTTTCACTACTGTATAAAAAAATCAATAAAGCCATAATCTGATAAAAAAAGTGTATTAAACGGAATAATATTTAGAGATTTTTACAGTTGGTTTGATACTTTTTAGGTCAAACTGTGTTTTAGCTTAAGATATTTTTTGTAGTATAAATACTATGCCAAAGTGCATAAAGTTATCCCAAAAATGTACATTTGTTGAAAATGTACACAGGCCATCCAAAATGTTTATGAGTTTATTTCTTCAGATTGGAGAAATTTAGATTAAGATCACTTGTTCACCAAGCAGTTAATGGGTGCTGTCAGATGAGACACACTAACACAGAAGTGAAAACAAACATCTAGACGTTTTTCACTTCAAACCATTGCTTCCAGCTAAATGTCCTGGGGCCTGTACCATGATGGTGGCTAAAGAAACTCATGGTTACAGAATTAGTTTTGAGTTGACAAAACCAAATCACCCCAATCTGGATTTGTTGGTACCATGAAGCTGGTCATCAGCTTTCTCTGTCAATAGCATAAACACTATAGGTAAAACACTTAAAAATGTAAACTCATATGTAGTCATGTTTACTTATTTATACTGCATATTATCTATGTTTATATTAATTTAAAATAAAAGCCTAATTACTATTAAACTAAACCGGCTTTTGTAATGGATTAAGGAGATAATAATTATATAAATAATAAAGTAATTATTATTATTTTTTTT
This sequence comes from Enteromius anoplus, assembly GCA_032359395.1. NCBI lineage: Eukaryota > Metazoa > Chordata > Actinopteri > Cypriniformes > Cyprinidae > Enteromius > Enteromius anoplus. The sequence continues at coordinate 3,732,186 of JAUMHG010000281.1, forward strand.
TTTTTAATTATAAAAATAATCTCTAAAAATCGGATGATTTTATCTTCAAAAAATGTTTTACTATGTACCGTCCTTTAATTTGGAGTAAGAGAAGCTGGGGGAGAGGCTTTATTGCTTATTAGAATTGGTGCAAACTAAACTGAAACTTAGCTGGCTGTCACATCTCATCAGTCACCTGTTCCCAGATCAGCGCTTACAGAGAGCACGCAGCCACCAGCAACAGCCACACGTTCCCAATCACCTGATTGCTAACACCTGCAAGCAATCATAGGCACACTATAAAGAGCACGCTCAGCCATTCCTTCAATGGCTGAGCTCAAGGTTGTATCGCTACACTACCTTCTCCTGGACGCACCTGTCTGCGTTGCTGGTCTTCACTCTCATTCATCTGGAGGATTCTAAAAGATCGTTTTAAGACTGAATATACTTACCTCTCACTCACCTGGTGGAATGATATCTGCTCCTGAATATAGTTCCTGTGATTATACTCACCTGAAAGACTTACCTGAACTTGACTTACCAGCAGCGAACCAGTTAATGTTGATATCTGATCTGCTTACGTTGTTTCGAAGCTGCTGAGGAATATTTCTGTTGATTTCTAAATAAAGACTCTGATTTGATTTACCAGCTTGTTCTGTCTTCACAGAGCGTGACACTGGCTAACCAGAAAAACCAGCTTCATGGTACAGGCCCCCGATCTATAAAATTGGTTTCTGAAACCTTGTCTCTTCTGAATGAGTCCAAAACACTTCTAATGGAATAAATGAGTAGAGAGGAAAACCGGGGGTGGACTTTTCAGGGGACGTTCTATATGGATTGTGAAGTTTATCAAGAAATAACAGTTTAAAGTTAAAACGCCCTAATGATGAATATGCAAAAACAGAAGCTTTTAATTTCACAAGACGTTAATTGATGGACTGCAGTCATGTGGATTACTTGTGAATTATTGTGATGTTTTTTATTTACTTTTTGGACTCACATTCTGATGGTACCCACAGAGTTCAGAGGAGCCATTGATGAGTCATGCGACGCTAAGTTTCAGGAAATCAGTTCAGATACAGAAACAAAGTCCTCTATATCTTAGATGGTCTAATTGTGAGTAAACTTTCATTTTTGACTATTCCATTGAGACTATTTTTTTTGTTGAGAATTTCTTTCTTTTAATTATTTTTTTTCTTTTATTAACATTCACAACAGTTATGCTCCATTTTAATGTGTGTATGTATGTATTTGCAGACATACCGTAACACCAGCCACTTCTGAAGAGCAGCAGTGCTTCTAAAATGAGTTTCTATGAAAAGAGAAAGGAAGCTATTTCTGCTCCGACCAAAAGGGCAGGAACTCCAGAACCCAGCTGTGTGTCTCTGAAAAGTGATGTATCTATGGGCATGCCACCCGAATTCAGTGGTGGAGCAGTGAACCCTGACCCCAAGTGAGGGGAAATCTTACAGGGATAGGTTACGCAAAATGAAAATTTGCTGTTTTACTCACCCCGAGGCCATCTAAGGCAAATCAGTGACTGAACATTTTTAAAAATATAAAAGCTTGTAAGGAACACCAAAATTAATATGCATGGCTCATGACGATATACTTGAGTGTTACAAAGCAAAACAAACAGTTGTGCAAGAAACTGAACCTAATATACGACATGTATTACATAGCCATTCTTTTCTGCTAACTGGTTCTTTGAATTTGTTTTAGTGGGCTAGTTCAATTCACTAGTTTGTTTACATAATCACATAATGAAGTAATTGCATACACATTACATTTTAATGTCTTGATGCTCACCTTTTAACATAAACACTGAGAGAACATAAAAACTTAAATTTCACCTCTTCATTCAAGTGGTTAGTTCACGCATGCACATTTCATCAACTCATTGGTCTTTGGCCTGAGTTGGAACTGTTTACTTCAGTGTTCTGTTGGAGTGCTAAATAATTTGGCAAAAGCCAGCATCATAGAAGCATAAATGCTAGTAATTTTGAATCATTTCAAGTCAAACTGTTTTTGATAGTTAAGTCCAGTTTAGTGAACTGGTTAGGGCTACTCTTAGAGCTGTTTGCATGAGGTTGTGGATTACAGGTAATAATGTTGTAAATAATTTTTAGCTTCATGGCACAGACCAATCAATTCAACTGATAAGAATTTAGTATATTGTCAGGAGCCACAGTATTCATTTTGTGTTCTTTCAAATACTTTTTTTGTTCTCAAAATTTGGCAGCTGCAGACTTGTATTAATAAATCAGCAAGGACAACAGTTTTAGTCTTATTTTCTGTTCGGCTGAAGAAAAAAGTTGCAGTGTGACTACATTAACAGCAAATATTCATTTTTGAGGAAACTATTCCTTTAATAGCCTATATAGGACAGAACAATACACATTTTGGTTTCTAACAAATTTTTACATTGTGATCTGTTTGTAAGCAGATTCACGAAGCAACATCAGCATAAAGTAGAATTTTACTGAAAAGTGACAATGTAATGCAAAATGTAGTACAACATTGGTTAGCAAATAAGATTTAACATATACATCTCTCCGCAGGTGTTTGTTCCAGGTTTGTGGATTGTGTGAGCAGGCTCTAAAAGATCCGGTTTCAATTACCTGTAAACATAGTTTCTGCAGACAGTGTATCAGCTGCTACTGGGATAAGTTCAATCAGACAGAAGACTTTAAATGTCCTCATTGCAAGAAGAGATCTAGAACACGTCCTGTTCTACAAACTTATAAAATATCGAGAGGATCCAGTTCTGCTTTTTGTTACACAAACCTGCAGCAAGATTCTCTGGTTGACGATGACCTGCAGAGAGTCAAAAAGAGACACAAAACCAGCATGAGGGTCAAGTACGAGAGCTTATTTGAGGGAATCAAACTACAGGAGAATCAAGCTCTCCTGAACAGGATCTACACACAGCTATGTATCATAGAGGGAGAAAGTGAAGGGGTGAATGAAGAGCATGAAGTATTACAGATGGAGAAATCACCCAGAACACAACATTCACAAGACACTCGTATTCACTGCAATGATATCTTTAAATCCTTACCTGAAGAAGGATGTGAGGAGAAGAGAAGAAAGGTGAACGACAAAATAAAGATTGTTCTTACTAAAGGAGTCGCTGGAATTGGAAAAACAGTCTCTGTGCAGAAGTTCATTCTCGACTGGGCAGAGGGAAAAGCCAATCAAGATGTAGATTTCATGTTTGTGCTTCCATTTCGAGAGCTGAATCTGATTAAAGATGATCTGTACAGTATTCACAAACTTCTGCTTGACTTTTTTCCTGAACTTCAAGATCTGGACTCAAAGATTTATAATGAATGTAAAGGTGTGTTCATCTTCGATGGTCTGGATGAAAGCAGAATTTCACTGAGGTTTTCTGACAGTGAGATGGTTTCTGACATAAATGAGTCTTCATCAGTTGGTGCATTGATGTCAAACATCATCAGAGGAGAACTGTTTCCTTCTGCTCAAATCTGGATCACGTCCAGACCAGCAGCAGCCAATCAGATCCCTTCAAAATACATAAACCGGGTTACTGAAATTCAGGGATTCAATGACCATCAGAAGGAGGAGTATTTCATGAAGAGGATCAGTGATCAGCATCAAGCCAGCAGAATCATCTCACACATAAAAAGATCAAGAAGCCTCCACATCATGTGCCACATACCTGTCTTCTGCTGGATCTCATCCACTGTACTTCAGAACATCCTGAAACAAGATGACAGTGCAGAAATCCCTCAAACTCTGACTGAAATGTACATCCACTTTCTACTCATTCAGATAAACATAAGGAATCAGAAGTATGATGAGCCAGATCCAGGAAAACTACGACAGTCCAACAGAGATGTGATTTTGAAACTTGCTGAACTAGCTTTCAACCAGCTGAAGAAAGGCAATATCATGTTCTATGAGGAGGATTTGAAAGAGTGTGATATAGATGTGATTGACGCTTCAGTGTATTCTGGGATTTGCACTGAGATATTTAAAGAAGAATCTGTGATTCATCAGAGGAAAGTTTACTGCTTCATACATCTGAGCTTTCAGGAGTTTCTTGCTGCTATTTATGTGTTTTATTGTTATGTAATTAACACTGTGGATGTACTACGGTTTTTTGATTCCCTGCATAATTTTCTCAGAGGAGCAGTAGATAAAGCCTTAGAAAGCGCGAATGGACACCTGGATCTTTTCCTCCGGTTCCTGATGGGAATCTCACTGGACTCCAATCAGAAACTCTTACAGGATCTACTGACCAACACTCACAGCTGCTCAAGAAGCATCGAGAAAACAACTGCTTATATTAAGGACAAAATTAAACATGGACATAATCTTTCATCTGACAGATCCATCAATCTTTTTCTTTGTCTCTTTGAAATGAAAGACCAGACTCTGCACAGAGAGATACAGGAATTTTTGAAATCAGACAAACATTCAGAGAAGAAGCTCTCTACTGCACTTTGCGCAACAATCGCCTACATGTATCAAATGTCAGAAGAGGTGCTGGAGGAACTTGATCCGAAGAAATTTAATACATCAGAAGAAGGTCGAAAAAAAATGTTACCAGCTGTGAAAAACTGCAGAAAAGCTCTGTAAATGTTACATTTTTCTTTTACTTAAGCTAATGAATGCTGCATCTTACATTTAAACTAACTTAAGCAGTTGTTTGTAGATTAAATTTTAATTGTGTTTTGCTCTTTTATAGTCTTGCAGACTGTAATCTCACTGATAAATCCTGTGAAATTGTGGCCTCAGCTCTACAATCACCAAACTCTGTCCTGAGAGAGCTGGACCTGAGTAACAATGATTTGCAGGATTCAGGAGTGAAGCTGCTCTCTGATGGCTTGAAGAGTCCAAACTGTCAACTAGAGAAACTGAGGTTTCTTAAAACATTTTAACAGTTCACAGATTATTAAAAAAAAGTGTAAATTCAGTGTAAAAATTGCACCAAAGTGTCCCACATATTTCCAGCAGTATGTGAAAAGACACAATTCAATTTGAATAGAATCTTGTCTGATACTGTGTGTAAATTGTTCTAAAAACAATGTGTGTTTGTAGGTTATCTGACTGTTGATATGCATGTTCGTAGATTGTCTGGCTGTATGGTGACAGAGGAAGGGTGTTATTGTCTGGCCTCAGCTCTGAGTTCCAACCCCTTACACCTAAGAGAGCTTGATCTCAGCTACAATCACCCTGGACACTCTGGAGTAAAGATGCTTTCGGATCAACTGAACCATCCAAACTGCAAACTGAAGATATTTAAGTAGGTAGATCTAAAATCATGTAATTAACATGTGTATGTATTAAAAAGCATTCTATTTGATAATTATTTCATTTATTTTTTTTACATATGCACTGAATCCAGCAGTCTAAGTTTTTGTGCCAAGAGTTATTTTTCCCCAAAAATGTTGATTTCTGGTAGCTTAATATAAACACTTACCAGATAATACATTACTTTCCACAGAGTTGAAATTACTTAAATTATATGATACTTAATGATAGAGATTTAACATAAATATGCAAATCTTATACATTTTAGAACTTTAATTCCCCTTCTTTTTAGTTTTGACCATGGAGACTCTTCTAGAATCACACCAGGACTGCGGAAATGTACGTACTCTCCATGTAAAGCATATACACTTGTTTTTTTTAAATATAATTGTAACACAAATCATTCTATACAGCCATAGAAAAATAGTGCCCTACAATCCTGAACATGAAAAATCAAGGAAAATGTCCTAAAGAACTTTAGTGAAATTCCTTTTTGTTTAATCTCCCTATAGATGCTTGTGATCTCACATTAGATCGAAACACCGTAAACACTCATCTCATTCTATCTGAGAACAACAAAAAGGCAACATATTTGGAAGAGGAGCAGTCATATCCTGATCATCCAGAAAGATTTGAACACTACGAGCAGGTTCTTTGTAGAGAGAGCCTGACTGGACGCTGTTACTGGGAGGCTGGGTGGAGTGGCTGGAGTCATATAGCAGTCACATACCGAGGTATCAACAGGAAAGGAGGAAGTGACTGCAGGTTTGGACTCAATGAAAAGTCCTGGAGTCTGGTCTGCTCTGGTAAAAATTACTATGCCAGACATAATAATGCAAGAACTGACATACCTGCACCCTCATTCTGTTCTAACATAATAGGAGTTTATCTAGATCAGCCAGCTGGCTCTTTGTCTTTTTACAGTGTTTCCTCTGAAACTGGCAAGACGATCCACATTCACACCTTCCACTCCACATTTACTGAGCCTCTCTATGCAGGGTTTGGTGTTGGGGTTGACAGTGGCTCTTCAGTGTGTTTATATGAAATACAGAAGCTGTGAAGCATGTGTGTCAGACACTCCATGGGCCATGTATAGCCTTATTAAGGAAATTAATTAAACTATGAGAGTTTAGCTCTAACACTAATTAAACACACCTGAAACAGCTAATCAAGGTGTTTTAAAATTACAGAGAAAAGCAAAGACATAGTAGCATGTAATTATGATCAGTTAATTGATTATGTGTTCCTGCAGAATATTTCTGTCGTTTTCATTTTGGTGATGTTTTATCTTCTCATTCTAGTTTGACATTTTTAAATGTTATAGTGTTCTTGTTTCCCCTTTATTTTTCTAGTTTATGATGAAAAAGAAAACAAACATTCGTTGCACATATCATATATGGGGTGTTGCACCAGTTTTGAACTTTGTATTTTTCTTATTTTATTTTATTTTATTTATTGTTTTAGGAAAGTGTATTTTTGTCCAGGGGTTCAAACCTCTGCGCTTCACTTTCTTGCACTTTTTTTGCTTCAACTGTAATCAAACACACCTGAAAAGCAAGAAAGAAGAATTTGAGGGCCAGAGTTCAGAACCCTTGTGTTAAACACAAAAAAATTAAATATATTGAATGCGTATACTTTTGATGCGTATTTGATGCTTCGATGCTTATGCTTTTATCATTAACATAATTACATAATTTAAATAATATTCATGATCACAATAACATTGAAATCGCAAACGAAGATCATAAAAATAGCGCAATCGCACACGATTGTGATTGGTCAATCCTAACCAGTGTAGAGAAAAGTAGCAGTTACCACCTTGTTCATAAAACTTCAACGGGGTAGGGTCCACTGATCTATGGTAGGAGCATGGTTTACCTTTAATCAAAGTTACTGGTTAACCTAAATAGCCTTTTTAATTGAAAAACATATCTAAATGTTAAAAATACAATATAATCCTTTATTACATCCATTTTACCTGACCAGTGCGAGACGAGTACGGATTTGTCTTTAGAGACTTTTATTATGAAACGGGTCTCCCGGAAGCCAACCGGAAGAGTCAAATGCCGAAAACTCTCAGCTGACGTACAGATTCTGTAGTGTGTCACAGTTTTACTAACTTCATCATGACTGATTCTTTGCTTCGCTGGACTGCTGATAAGTTAAAGCATAGTTTTGGATTGGAGGCAAGCGATGACATTGTACAGTAAGTACATTTTAATAGAGGCTGAAATGTGCGCGAGTCTATCTGTGGTCATTTGTAGAAATGATGTGAAGTGTAAATAACAGAACTGACAAGCCGAATGTGGACTGAGTATGAAACAAATACAACAAGAGAAGGGTGTCCCAACCTCTATTGTAGAAAATTATCACGTAACCACGTTATTTTGCCATTGTGTTATATAAGATGTACTATTTAAACACCTTGTTATGTCATTATGAGATTTAGTCCCAAAGTGTCATACCACCGCTATATTACTGAATGCATTGACCACATGGAAAAGATATATTAATGTACTAAAATACTGATAATGTAAAATGTGTATGTATAGTGATTAATAAATACATAGCTGAGTTTATGATGGGTGTGTTTAGCCATAGAATAGGTCTTTGAGAAAATCAGTGTTAGAAAAGTCAGCAAGTTGTCTATGTTTTCAGGTACATCCTATCTATTGAGAGTGCGGATGAAATTGTGGAGTATGTTGGAGATCTTTTACAAGGAACAGAGGGAAACAAGAAGGACTTTGTGGATGAGCTGGTGCAGAGATGGCAGATGTGTCAGATGCAAGCACCTGATGGTCTTGGGGGTGTCTTTAAGAAAGAGGCAATCATGGGTAAATATGGACACAGATGTTACTTCATGTGAATACAGACGTTAAGAACTTACCAGTTATCATACCTATTGTGATTTTTTGTTTGTAGTCAGTTTTCTCAGTGCATGTTATAAATCAGACGATCAAAAACGTAAATCTTATTGGTTGGCCAGTTTTATTCGCAGTGCAAGGTACAGATTAAACACCTCTGTAGATGTGAATCAGTTTACAATAGTGAGAACTCGATAGGGCAGCTCAAAATCCAGTAGTGGATAGAACCAAGTCCCAGGCCTACGTAATCAAAAGGTCACAAAGCAAAAGAACAGATCTATTGCTACTTCTGCTTTAGCAGTATTTAAATCAACAAAACAACTAACACGATGCCTGATCTGTGCATCTTTGCATATTGTTGTGTGTGTGTATAAATGGCTAAAGAGTGAAGAATTTAAGAGTGTAAAATTTAAGGGGGTCTGAATACTTTCCATACCCACTGCATATAATAATTTTGTATGAAATCTCTACCCCAGAGGGTCTGGATGCTGCTACCAAAGACACTCAGAAGAAGTCCAAGCGAAAGGGGAGAAACAAGCAAGAGATTGTGACTGTCTGTCAGGCAGAGCCGGAGCCTGTGAAAACTCCCATTGACTTGATGAAGGTATTTCAGCTCATTTTAATATCTAAAACTCTTTTATAAAATACATCTGGTTCAACTAGGTGGAACGAATTACAGAGGGATGTATTTCGTTTATCAGGCACAAGAAAGCAGCAGCTCCAGCTCGGTGAAAAAGAAAAGCAAGTTTGTGAATTTGTATGCTAAAGAGGGTCGAGATAAGCTGACTGTTCTACTGCCTGGTCGTCAACCCTGCGAGTGTCTGGCTCAGAAACACAGGCTCATCAACAACTGTCTGAGCTGTGGCCGGATAGTGTGTGAGCAAGAAGGCTCTGGCCCTTGTTTGTTCTGCAGCAGTCTGGTAAGCTTTGACCTCTTACTAATCAGTACAGTCTATGTTTGTGATAGACCCATATATTGGCCAAGAAAATTATTTGTCTATTATCTAGACGTTTCCATATGATGATTTTCATTCATCTTTTCCAAATTGAAGGGTTAGTTCACCCCAAAATAAAGATTATGTCGTTAATTATTCACCCTCATGTCATTTCAAACCCATAAGACCTTCGCTCATCTTCGAAAGTTAAGTTATTTTTGATTGCTCTCTAGTTTCATCAGTAATATCTTAATCTCACGGGTTTGAAACGACATGAGGGTGAGTTATTAATGACAGAATCTTCATTTTTGGGGTGAACTAACCCTTTAAAATTCAGATAACGAAGTTCATGTTAATTAAAATGTGTTTATTTATGTTGTTTTTGTTTGATTGTTTGTTTCTTTTGAGTAAGGGTGAATATCATTAAAAAAAAAAAATCACCATTTATGGGTTAAAAAAAAACATAATTTAAAAAATAAGTAAATGAAAGGCTCATAAAGCATGTGACATTTCAGTCAGTAATCATACTGTTCTCATTGCCATTCAGATGTTTTACTTTTGAGTGCTTTCTAAATTTCTTACCATTATCAAGTTTTCTCTCTCTGCCGAAATTAACAGAAAAAAGATTGATAATTGCTGTAGAAGTATTGTTCATTCTTAGTTCATGTTAACTAATGTAGTTAACTAACTAACCTATTGTAAAGTGTTACCGAATAATTATAGAACAATAACATTTTATACATTTTTGTAATATTTACAATATATAAAAAAAACAAAAAAAACAGGTCACCATTTTTAAAGGAAATAAATTATTTTCATACTTTTACTCAATCATTAATTTGATTTCTGTTTCTGTTCATAAGAAGCTTTTATCAACACTGTTTAACATATTTTACACACAATTCAGGTGTGTACTACAGAGGAGCAAGAGATACTGCAGCGGGACTCCAACAAAAGTCAAAAGCTCCGTAAAAAACTCATGGGAGGTGAGTAATCAGGTGGTTGTATTTGTTTTCCCCTGACTGGTAGCTTTTGTGTGACAGACTTTGTTTTCTGTGCGGCTCTAGAGGGAACTGATCGGGAGTATCTCCCCCATCAAGAGGCCAGGATGAAAGCTGGTCTGGACAAAGCTGTAAAACACAAAGACAAACTTCTGGAGTTTGACAAGAACAGGTCTGGCTGTCCAAATACACTGCTGTGTTAACCTGTTGCTTTAATTGCCAGCCTCAGAAATGCCCATGAGCCATCTGAAGTATGATGTAGTTGAACTTTTAGATAATTTGAACTCTTTATTATAATTTTTTTTTAGTGTTAAGAGAACACAAGTCTTGGATGATGAATCTGATTATTTCGCAACGGATTCCAACCAGTGGCTTTCTCCAGGTGAGAGGGAGGCATTACGCAAGAGAGAGGAGGAACTCCGGGAGCTTCGACACGCCTCCCGCAAGGACCGCAAAATCACACTTGACTTTGCAGGAAGACAAGTGTTGGATGAAGGGGAGAATGTATCTCCATACTATAAGAAGTAAGGAGCCTCTGTAATTTATTTATTCATTTATTTTTTCCAATTCACCCTTCAAAGAAGTTGCATTTTTCGAAGTATGTGATCTCTGAATTGGGACACAGTGTGCGCGCGTGTGTGTGTATAATGTGTATATATATATATATGTATATGTATACTAGGGGGGTAACGGTTCACAAAAATCACGGTTCGGTTCGATACGATACAGTAGTGTCTCGGTTCGGTATGTTTTCGATACAGCAATATTACAATAAAAAAGAGAATTTCTTAGATTTTTTTATTTATTAAAACTAACATAATATGACTTTGTTTTTTCCCCCCTTTTCTTTTACTTTGAACAACAATGGAGCT
>JAUMHG010000281.1:3746207-3756827 GCA_032359395.1 Enteromius anoplus
GCAGTAACTGTCAACAAATATGTCTCCTCATCCCATAATGCACAGCGCAGCTGACTACGGCAGCTGGATTAGTCCAAGAAGGCGCAGTACTTTTTGCAGTTGGGTTTGTTCGAATTCGGATCATCTTCTCACCACAAACGAACCGCTCCAGTGTTCGTTTGAAAGCGTACGCTTTTTTGGTCCGCTTTTGGTGCGCACTCGGGTGCGATCGTTACATTCACACCTGCCCAAACGAACCGCACCAATTAGGAAAATGAACTCTAGTGCGATTCAACCGAACTAAATGAGGCAGGTGTGAAAGCCACCCTAAAAATCTTTGGATGAACTAACCCTTTAATGCCATTCTTATTTTAGTATGCATGAAATTTTAGAATCGTGTACTAACAATCTCTGTGCAATTTAACCTCATTAACAATTACATCAGCAATGTATATCTAAACGTTAATACTGCTAGAAAGATAACATTTAAAAAGACAAAGCAAGATTTTAATTTGACTAGTTAGTCATTTTTGTTTATTTCAACAAACATCATAATTGTACTTGGAGCCCACAATTAGTCATTTACAGTTTAATAACTGCATCACAACCGTTTCATTGTTAGAGAAAGATCATTTGATAATTAGAGTCATTTCCTATTGATGTTTCCCAGTGTGCTCTACAGGGACGAGGCAGTCTTGATGACTAAGGTTACACACAAACACACACTTCCTCATGGTAATTATCAGATCTTTATCTTATCTACTATATTTTGTGCCAGTGCCCTTGAAAGTGTGCTGATAAAAACCATGGCGAAATCACACAGCGCTTAGAATGACTCTTTGTTTTACATTTCAGTGCTTCCCACAGCTAGCCCCGGCTTTGTGTTGAGCTTGTTTTAATCTCCATAGCTCTTGTTGAGCTTATTGTTGTGCTTTTGAAAGAAGTGTATTTACACTCAGAGAGCTGTCTGTAGCCACCTCGGCTGAGCCCAGACCTCTCTCAGCAGGATAATCTGCAGTCTGATCTGCTCACCCCCTACGTAGCAGCCAGCTCTGTCGTCTTTGTGGCGTACAGCGAGTGGGGGGAGGGGCGCTCACTCCTGTCTCCCCATGTATGGACTAGTTCTCTGAGAGCTGAAGAGGCCCTGAGTGCTCATGTTTATACTGGGTCCCCACAGGCTTTGTGTTCACCGGCTGTAAGATTCACACTTTGAGAACAGCACTCATGGAATTTCATGTTTTTTCTTGAAGAGTCTGAGGAAGCACCGGTGAAGATCTCTGACATGTTTGATGTTGTTGTTACCGTTGTTTTGCTTCTCAGGAGTACAACTATAACGATAAAGGCACAGAGAAACAATATCGTTGGAATCATTTTCAGAATTACTTTTTCCAACTGGTGAACTATAGAAACATTGGCAACCAATCAGAATCATTTCTGCTGTCACACGCTTGAGAATTTAAAGCAGGAGACATGCTTGAGCTTATAAAAATCAGACGATATCGCAAATATAGTTATCGTTATCTTTATAGTTATCGTGCTTGGTGTGAATGGGCCTTAAACATTAAAATTATATCATGACAATTACTAGACCTAACATAGGCCTACAATGCTTTTATTAAACTGTTATCGCGTTTAATATAGTTTCCGTCGTATTAAAAACATTTCATACAAATATTTCAAAAAGCATGTCCCCCTTTGTTTTTTTTCTGGTTGTATTCATATAGTTTATAGCATATAGAAATATATTTTATATATAAATGTAACATATTTTTCTTAAATGTATACTTGTATGTATGTGTGTGTATTTATGTATACATAATACAAATACACAGTAAACAAACATGCATTATTTTGGATGCAATCAATCTTGATTAATCATTTGACGGCACTAATTAAAAATGATGTCTTTACTGCTGCAGTCATACGTTTATATAGACCAGTTACAGAATCTGTAAAATAATTAATGACATTTATAGTTTAATGTACTTTTTTTTTTTTATTATTAGTTTTAAAGTTGTTAATGAGTCACTCGTTTGTTTCCGAGCAGTTAAACTGCCCACTATTCTTAAAAGAAATTCTCCAGGTCCTGGTTTTCCAGCATCTTCTGCATATTTGACCCTGTCCAGAAGTAATGAAATGATTTTGAAATCCATGGACTGTTCAGGGACTCCCACACGGCTATTACAAATGTGGAAAACATTTACTGATGCTCAAGGATATCCAGTGGATATATGAAGCAGTAGTTAAAAATGTTAGTTTCAAGCCTAAACCTCACTAATTTTTAAGATTCAGGCTTGAATGGCAAAAAGGGATTTGCCAGCAAGATAAGAAATTCAAAGATGATTTTGATATTTTCTTCATTTAGAATTTAACTGTCTATCAAGACAAAATAGTGGCTTTGTTTCCATGGCTCTGGTCAAAAAGAAACCATCCATCACAGAGTGGACTCATAAGTGCTCCTGACACGTTTACTTGTAAAAGCAGTGGCTGTGTAGAGGTGTGCGATAAACTCCTCCGATGGACTCTGTGTGTATTAATGCTTTGTGGCGTTAGACTGGCAGGTTTCCAGGGCTGCTCAATGAGGCAGCACTCAGTCTGCTGACCTCTTTCTGCCTCGCGTCACTCTGTTTATTCTTCCCTGCACTCCGGCAAACCAGCTGGGCTTCTGGAGTATATTCCATCAGCTTCTATCTCTGCACTGTGTCCACAGTTACCGTGCCAGTCAATTCCTTAACACCCAACACATAACCTTCCAACCCGAGAACCCATTTTGATGATTACCAAGAGCGTTTAATTCCACTCTCTGTGCTCACAGCCTTTGGGGAGCCAAATTGACCCAGTTTCTGTGCGAGTCCACATTTAGACTGGCTCCGTGGGCTAAAATCATCAATCCTTGATCTCACCCTCATAAACAAACAGCCAATGTATATATCATCCTTTGCTGCTTTTCGGTGTTTTGAATTAATCGTGCTTTTAAACTACAAACATAACTGTCGTTGTTTTTTGTGTGGCTTATACTGGTTGCTAATTTATAATCTTTAAGTTATCTCTTAATTAGGGGATGTACTAACCTAGTCGTTCTCATCTGGTGAATCATGGCCCATAGTGCATTGCAGGACCGTTCTTTAAGGCTACACACTTTAGAGCAAAACAATTAAACAATAAAATACAATTAATTGAATAATAATGCTTATTTTAAAAGAGCATTAAAGTTCCCCTATTAGCATGCCATTGCTAATATTGTTTTATGAGTCTCTTAAAACAGGTTTACATGTATGGAAGGTCAAAAAACTCTTTAGTTTTCTTCAAAAATAGATTTTAATTTTACCCCATTTCTAAATGATTCGTAAACGACTCGTGTGGAGCAGTTCGAAGAATCAGTCTGTCTAAACCCCGCCTCTCCGTGAGCCCTCACCGCTGTGATTGGTCAGATGGCGCAGTCCTTTATTATTGGTCTACAGCCGTCTTTCTGACATTACTAGGGATGCTTTCGGAGAAAATATGTCAACTAGTTATCAAAGACTACGGGTGAAAGTGCTCACAATTTGCTTTTTTAAGTGAATCGGGCACACCTCTATGTTGTGAACTTAACACTGCGTTAAACATCGTATATCATTACTTAAACTAATAAGACAGACAGTAAACCTGCATCAATCATAATGTTAAGACTACATTAGGCCACAGCTAAAAAACAGAACTACAGAAACAGAAGTCAGCCGGTTTACCAAGACATCTGCAGGGTTGTTACACAACATAATGTACACAAATACGTATTATGAACGATCGCTATAAAATACAATCATCAATTATTAATCATACTTGCAAGTAGAAGTTCAGGAGAGCAAGCCGGTCTAGGCACTGGGCACTGATCCACCTTTTAAGACCTAGCGTTTGGTGAATATCGTGTTATACTCCCCGAGATTGGAAAAGCAGTCATCAGTAAAATGACGAGAACACAACAAGAGACTGTACTGCTGAGGTGTTATTGAAAAAAGGAATGTTAACCACTCATTCTTTGTAGATTCATCTTTCATAAGGGCATATAAAAACAAATGAACTCTCACAGGATACATCGTCTTTATGACATCATGTAATCCATGTGGAAATTGTACTGTTTGTGGGTGAGGCAAGTTGTTCACGACGTAGAACGTGGGCGGATATTATGCAAAAATCGTACTTAGTGACGTGGATCCGTAACAGAAAAAGATTCAAATGTGAGTCGACAAATGTGAGTTTATGTTCACATACAGCTACATGACACATACGCTGCGTCCGAAATCGCTTACTTCCCTACTATATAGTACGTGAAAAACAGTATGCGAGGCGAGTAGTATGTCCAAATTCATAGTAGCCGAAATTCAGTAGGTGAGAAGTACCCGGATGACCTACTGCTTCCGGCAGAATTCTATAGTGGGCATACCATGAACACTTTCCTATCCCATGAGGCTCTGGGAGAGGAGGCGTCAAAAAAAAAAAAAAAATGGCGGAAAGTGGAGACGCGACTCATTTTAAGTGTAAGCACCTCAGGAAAAAAACGTTATTTATTGTGATTAAATTACACTTGTTTAACACAATCTAAATAAACGGACGACTTATCGAAAGTTTAAATTCCATTCATACTACCCCCATTCATACTATATAGAACGTACTGTTTTAACGGTCGAGTAGTACGTTCAATTTTAAATGTAGTACCTACATAAGAAGTATGCGATTTCAGACGCAGCCATAGTCTCAGCCTCAGACGTCACGCCCATGGAGCGTTGGCTGAACGTCTGATGCATATGGTACACTTTTCTGGAAACACGTCAGCAGTGTCAAAGTCGTTATCTGATTGTTTCCCTGGTGGAAATCCGCTCAAATTCAACCAAAGCGCAGACGTGTGATTGCGGGAAAAAAAACCTGTCGTGTTTACATGAGTGACAATAAGCATTTATTAAGATCAGTTAATCGTTGGATTCTCAAAAGTATGCGATCCAATTTTACTTGTTGTGTGTCTCCTCCTGTCTATTATGGAAGATCAAGTGAAGTACCTAACTCAGAAGGGGATCATCCGCGTTTGCGGGCAAACATGAAACAACAGACGCTGACATTGCAGCTAGCCGATTCATTATTGTGTTCGGTTCTCCAGAATTGCTCGGGGGTGTGAAAAAAGTGGAGAGATATGCTTCAAACAGATGTTTACCACGAGCGTCTCATCGGGATTTTCTATGCTGACTGACTTGTTGCACGTCGTACTGTTGTTGTGGAGACATGTCCACGCGCCAAAACGTGACGCTAAACGAAACGAACTGTGATTGGTTGTTTGACATGTCAGTCAAACGGCCTTATGGGCGGGCCTTGCCTAAGAAAGCAGCTATGAATTCCAGACCTTCAGCCGTCAGTCTGCCCAGTTCAAACCCTTTGACATCTTTTAATTCTTGTAATTCATGAACAAAACTCTGCAAGGTTAGTAGTTACTCCTTACGTCCATCAAATTTTACATTTCAGTTTGAATTAATTACGTGATATGCCAATTATTCTTATTAATTTGGTGGTTTTGCTTAGAAAAGGCAGCAGATGGAGATATTATTATATAAAAACATTATTGTGGCAAATATATAAAACATTGACTAGACATTATTGAAGTGACTCTAGAGGTTTATTTAAAATGTTTTCTATTTACACACCTGCAGATAGACATCATTAGGTTTGAATGTTTTTCAGCATCTGACGCAATGAATGGCACGTTTTTAAAATGCATGAAACCGAAATTTAGAAGACTGATCCTGTTTCATTATCCCTAGACTTAATGTAAATCTGAGCCATTTCAAATGAAAGAAACTTAAAATCTTAAAAGACGTCAGTGCCTTTGTTTTGTCTTAAGATGCACACCAGTAATGTTTTTTCAAAGGCATGTAAATGAAAATTACTTGAATGTTATAATTGAACAATGGCTTAAGCCTGGTTGATGCTAAGCCCTGTCTATGAACCCAGACCTGAGAGTTTAGAATGAGGGCTGTGCAATAATAAATAGACTGCTTAGAACTCTTTACCCGTTTAATACGGTTAAGATCTGGTTTTAAAAGGTCAAACGTGTTTACTGATTGCTTAAAAATGCCTATAACTACACCAATAATTAAATCACAATTGATGGCAAAATAACTTCCTCTATAACTATAGGCTATAAAAACAGACATCACTAAGTTTTGCATTTTAAGTGCTGTGGTCTGTCTTTCCTCCTCAAAGTGCCAAATGACTGTCTCCTCAAATATACTCCTGAAAGACATGGATCCGTGTTGGTAATTTGCTTCACAAATGCTGCTTAGCACAGCTAATGCAGAACTGCTTTTTGAGAAGCTTTTAAGCCCATTACATTCCACTTTCCACCAAACCACAGATAGATAGTTGAATAGAAGCAGTGTCACTAGTTTTTTTTACTGATCTACTAATCCCTTTCTGGATATCAGCAACAGCCATTTAAGAACAAAACCAAGAAAAAACTCTAATCTGTCTGCTGATTTGAACCCTATATAGTGTTAGTGAAGCGTAATTGAGTTGCGAGTCATTATCCTGCTGTATTGAATTGTTAACCTTAAATGTTTTAATGCATGTCGTGACAACCAAACGTTTATCAGTTTTCCTCCCCCACTGCCAGGTAATATAGCTGAGTGTGTGTTCGCTCTCTGGATCGTGCTTAAACTGAGGCACAGCCATGGCGGTGAGTGCAACCAGTGCTGAGCCTCTGCAGGGAGATGTCAGGCAGAGCAAGCCAGCTGAGCGAAAGCCCTGGATACGGTCAGAGACAGAGAGAAAGTGTGTGTGAGGGGGTAGTGCAGCTCAATTTCCATTTTTATTAACAATCCTGTTACCTCTGTCAGGGAGACGGATGGACGGGAGCTGGTGGATCAATGTCACTCTCCCTCCAGCATGCCAAAGAGCCAGCACAAGCACACCATTAACTGCTTCCTGTCCTACCCCTGCTCTGTGCTCAGCCCACAAGGAAGGGCTATAAATACTGCTTATGTTACCTTTCTCAAGGTCTTATCAAAGGAGCTATAGTCTTTAACAGGCACTACAATGCAATTTCTTGCCATTACACTGCAGGTAATTGATTGTTCAAGTGCTCGCTGTTAACTTAATTAGTGGCGTTTTCGAAGGCAAGCAGGACTATTGCTATCGCTCTTATGGGGGATTAGAGGTTTGTTCATATCCCTAAATCTATCTGTTACACTTTGGTTCATAACTCATTCTGTTTGTGCTACAGATGTTTATTTATGCCTTAAATTGGAAAGAGGTGTGCTGTTACATTTGTAAGCAGTCTGGCTTAGAATTTGTACCTTTGTGGATGAAAAAACAGGTGTATCCATGCAATCCATGGCAATCTAGAGTTTTTCTGATAAGCTAACACCATAGCAGCAGCCTAGTTCCACACTAATAATCATGCAGAACATCCTAGCAATATACTGAATACGGTAGTAACCGTTATAGCAATGTGCTAAAAAACCACCCACAGCACCGTAATATTGCACGGTCAAACACTACTCGAGTAACTGTAAAAATCTAGTTTATTAACTTCTAGTGAAAATCCGTGCAGCTGTTCTGTTTATTTTACTGCCGTTTTTCATGCTCAGCTGAAATTACTGCAGGAAGATGAACAGTTGGAGAAGTGTTTGGAAAAATCTTTTCTGCTGGTTTTTGATTTGTTACTCACTCACGCCAACAAGAAGAGGACCCCTGGTAGTTAGTGGGGATGATTTCTCCCAGAGAGCCGTTTTCTCTGGCGTCTCAAACTGTAACAGAGTACAAACCATGATGGATTTTGCATGCACGATGATGGGTTTAGATCCATGTGTTTGCAAAAGGCTGTGTGCGCACTTGGCAATACCTCATGAGACTGGTATAGGAGTGTGTCTGCTGATGAATACTGAGCTTGTCTGCTCTCACTATTATTCCGGGGAAAGGTTTGGATCCCTTCCCTGCTCAAAAAAGATCAGCGGAATCGCCGAATCACGCGTGTGAGATACTGCTGTGCTGATGTCAGGTCAGGTTCTATGGAGGGGCCTGATGATCAACCCAACCCCCACAACTGTATGACCCATCTCAAGAGTCCTTATTTACTAGCGGTAGCCTGACATGATTGCTGTCCCCACCAAGCTTCTTAACTAGCTTTGCCACAAAGATATCCTGTTAACCATCTTTTAAGCTCTTAACAATGTCAATTTTTAATTGGCTTCCATGGTTCCATGAAGAACATCCATGGGAACTTTCAAATGCACAATAGTTGAAAAGGGCTCTATAGATTACGATGCACTCAAGAAGGGTTCTTTTAAGAACTGTTCATTCATATGTTCTTCTATGGCACAAAATGGTTCTTCTGTGGTGTCACTGAAAAACCTTATGGAAACTATTTTTAAAAGCGTATGCTGGTTGACCACCTTTACCAGCCAATGTTTTCTGGTGAACAACATGATTAGACCAAATCTGAATAAACCAACCAGGACCAGCATAGTACGTGTCTAAGCAATTTCCTGTGGGTGCACAGAACACTGTCGACCATAGTGTATGCCATATTTCATACATTTTATATTTTAAGCATATTTTGTGTCTTTCGTAACATAGACAAAAACCTCAGGAAAGCATGGAAGAATTTATTGTTGATATCTGTGATATCTTTGCTCTCTCTTAGTATATCTCTGTGCCAGCCCACACACACACACACACACACACATACGTTTCCATTTGCCCTTGCAGCAGGGAAGGTTCAACTCTCCCTCCCCCCAGAGAGCAGCTTTGCACTTGAGCTGACCGTTAAACATGCTTTGCTGGGTTGCCATAGGAGGGCTCAGCACAAAGGCACTGGTCCTGACCCCCGAGCGGCTGTTAGCAGGGCTCCTGCAGTCTCTGGGAGAGAAAGAGAGGCGCCCACATCGAGCTTAAAGATTCTCAGGAAGCTGTCAGTACTGACACATTTCTCCCTCTGCACTGCTGCACATATATGCAAATCTCAGCGCCTCAAAAAAACAGAGCACCAGATCAGCCTCAATTTATTCCCCCCTTCTGTTTCTCTCTCCTCCTTTCTCTCATCCGCTTTCTTTTGCCGCTGCTCTGCTAATGAAGATTTTCTTGCCCTGCCTCCCCCTCACTGGAGAGAAGTGGAACAGAGAGCTCAGCAGTGTTTGAGTGTGGGGGAGCGGTCATGTACTCAAGTGTTTCTCATTAATGAAGGATAATGGAGCCATCATATCTGATGTAAAGAGCTCTGTGACTAATTGTGCTACACTGTTTGCTCAGAAAATCTGCCTGATCTCTCTTCCAGAGGTTTAGTGAGTTACTGTCAACAATGTATTTGTGAGATTTTCTCACCTGGATGTAGTTTTGATTCATGGTGTGTTGCAAGATTGTCCTAAAAAGAGACAGCTTTAATAAAATATACGGTGGTAACTGTAGCTTCTTAAAAAAAACAGTCTACTGTGGTAGAGCATGTTTTTGAGCATTGTTGGTTTTTGTTGCTATGTGAATAAAATGGTAGTTTGTCAACAAGTGAGAGCTACCATTGTGTATAACATTGTAGGGTTGAAACATTACTCATGCTTAATTATAATCTTTTGACAAGAGTCTAAAGATTGGTACTATGGCAGTACCATACCATGGTATTCTTTAATACCTTGCAGTACCATGCAAAAACACCAGAATATTTCTTAATATCACCTAAAATGGTAGCATGTACAACAACAACAACAAAGGGCCTAATACAGAACCTTTTGGCACACCATAATTTATTTCCACGATTTTCATAAAAATATATATATTTTTTTACATT
Organism: Enteromius anoplus; assembly: GCA_032359395.1. NCBI lineage: Eukaryota > Metazoa > Chordata > Actinopteri > Cypriniformes > Cyprinidae > Enteromius > Enteromius anoplus. Next base: position 3,755,986 of record JAUMHG010000281.1, read on the forward strand.
TTTTACATTTGGGTAGATTCTGCTTAAAACGTCTACATGGCTTTAGGGATCGGAATGAATATGGCTGTGATTGAGAATGAGTTTAGTCAAGGCTCCAGCTGTAGCCCTGGATCTTTGCTTAGCCCCAGGCTCGTGCGCTGACAGAGAGAGGAGGTGATTAATTGCCTCGGAGGGAACAGTTGCAGGAATTATTAATGGCTGCAGGATTAATCTGTTTTCTCTGTTTGGCCCATTAGTATGGGCGACCCTGGTGGCTGGAAGATTTTTCTCTTGGTCTGGAGCTCCCTGGCAGCTCATAGGACTGAGTTGTGTCTTTCTTTTCATCAGTGCCTTTTCTTTGTCTTTCTCTTTACGTGTCTGGTAAATTCCCATCCTCAGCTGGCTGTTTCGGCAAACTCCAAACTCTGTGTGGCAGGTGGAATTGATTAATGTCACAGCATATCAGGGAAAGTGCTGCAAACACAGTCTGTCCCTGTTTCAACAGACCAAGCACTGCGATTCCTCTGCATACCTGTCCTAGTCAGTGTGTGGGTTTGCATCTAAAACAGGAAAATGCTGTGAAATTTATGGAACATTCTCTCTGCTTTAGCCCTTATACCCAGGCCTTAAAGTATATGTAAGGGATAATGTACAGGCAGCCGGTTATCGCAGAAATAAGCCCCGACAGTGTGATCAGCTTGTATCACACTGAAGGGGCTTATTTTGCGATAACTACCGGCTGCCTGTATATTATCCCGCTTATTACACGGCTACTTAACACATAAGAAGAAAAAAAAACTGAACATGAATATGAATTTGAAACATTTTATTGGCATATTTGTTTTAAATTAACATTTTCATCC
>JAUMHG010000281.1:3764841-3784857 GCA_032359395.1 Enteromius anoplus
GTTATGTCCATGTACTGAACTGTTATTATTCAACCATGCCAAGATAAATTCAGTTTTCCATTCTATGGCACCTTTAAATCTCACAATGCATCTGTAAAGTTTTTTTTTTTCTTTTAATATCTGTCTAAACTAGTGCTGGACAGTATACCAGTTTATACCGAATACCAATGTTATATGAATTTTTAATATACCGATGTTTGTCGCTTAAACAATGTTCGAAACGCAGCGTGGCGCAGCATTGTTTGAGAGTCGTCCCTTTTTAGTGTTGCACTGTTGTGAAGGAACTGAGTCGCTAAGGCCCCGTTTAAACGAAGGGAAGACGCAGATATATCCCTGCGGTTTGGCCTCTCATTTACACGAAAACCCCGTTTTTATCCCAGAAAACGATTATTTCTAAAAGCTCCGGCCAAAGTGGAGATTTCTGATAACGCCGGTTCTGTGTTACCGTGTCAACAGGGAGAAACTGGATTTTAGGTTCTCAAACGTCACATCGATGTTTAATATTACCAATTGTGTCATTTGCTCTTTCATTTTTATTTGTGCTGTTAGATTATTTGTTCTTATTTTCTTGATTTTTTTGGTGACTGCAGTTTTATTCCTAAGCATTGCACATACTGAACTAGGGCTGGATGATATATATCAAACGACACATTATGCGCATCTCGTCAGTAAAGCCGGTTCTTTGATTAGCGATAAATCTCCGTCAGCTGTTTTCAAAAGGAACGCCAGCTTATACACAGACCCGTAGATCACTGAGAAGCTGCGCCATTGAATCACCCACGAAACTCAATGCGTAGCTCGTCAGTGATCTACGGCTCTGTGTATAAGCTGCCGTTGCATTTAAAAACAGCTGACGGAGATTTACCGCTAATCAAAGAACCGGCTTTACTGACGAGATGCGCATAATATATCGCCCAGCCCTAGACTGAACTGTACTAAAGCTGTGACACTTGATACTAAAGAAGCATGTGTAAATTACACCGTTGCACCCCTAGTATCTACTGTTAATGTTTAACACATGTAGACTAATTGTTGTTGCTTGGTGAAAAATTGCAGTGTCACAGTGCAGCTTCAAGTCATGTGCCAGTATTCAGTAATGCAATATATCAAGGTAAATATGTATCTATATGTATCCACTTCAAAACATTGTTTATTACAAATTTATGTCCAGATTTCTTAAATGTTACAAAAAAAAAAAATCACTTGTCTTAAATTTTGTTTACTTAAATAAATACCTGGGAAAACAAAGCGACATTTGCTTTACCAAGAAAAGGTTGCATTTGTTGCAGTTGAATAAGTGAAAAGAGAATCAATTGTACTGAACAATAACATGGCACAATCAAATAGAGGCTTGCACTAATGCAGCAAACATGTCGGTAATGTGAAACGATTTAAAAGTGTCTGAGCAAGACAGAAAAATCATTACAAGCATTGACACATCGCATGTCTTCAACAAAAGATGGGGTCGTTGTTACTGATATATTTATATAATTTATATAAAAATTGATCAAAAATACATAGCTACATGTTTGTTCAATAATTTCAAAAAAACGTGTACTAGAGTCTAGAATTTTGTGATGAGGACGAGCATAAGGATAAGTAGTTAACCATAATTTGGCCAAATATGTTCGGTGCATCCTTAAGTACTTGTAAGATGTGAAATTAATTGTCAAATCTGGTTGTTTTGACACTACGTCTGGCTAAATTCTGAATCTTGCAGAAGGTAAAAAGAGGCAATAAAAGTTCTGGCTTGAGGCTGACAAAGAGTTTGTGTATGTTAATGTCTGTGTTTGTTTTTCCTTTATGACTATAAAAGCTCAGCAGAGCACTCTGGCCGTGGCTGTAACACTAACAGTTGTGGGCTTTACTCCAAAACTGTGAGCTTGGCTTCATCATAAGAGTCAATAAATATCCAATCAAATGAGGTGAAATTAGAGGACATGGCCACTGTGTTTACAGCGTCTGGCCAGAACCAGTTTCGTGCCATTTAATCTGTGGTGTCAATCTGTAACCAGCTGTAATGATGCAAACTCACCGATAAGAATATTTTGTGTAAATCATGTTCGACTGACTCCATGTTGTCCCTGACTGCGGCTGATTGATGATGTTTTAATATGCTTCGTATCAGTGTGTTTTTCCCTATATTGTGAGTTTCTGGAGAGAAGGCTACGCTGATTACTGCAGTAGTTATTAATGAGTCACTTGCCCTTCCCCTTGGTCTTAAAGGTGTAAGTCCTGCACAGCGTTTATGTGTTAATTGCACCCCCCTACTGCGACCTTCTCAGATTTTATTTGTGGTATCATGATTGAGGTTTAAGTTACCTTATTTAATCCATTTTTTAATTTTTTTTTTAATTTTTATTCAGTTATTTAGCAGAATGCCCATTTTCGTAAGAAAGGAAAAACACATGGTAAAAATTACAGTTTTCTTTTGAGGTGAACTGCCCCTTAAAAATGTATTAGCTTGTATGTATTGAATTTCACATATGGATAGTGCCCGTTAAAAGGGTTTGATCCAAAAGAGCACTGATAGTACAGATGAAGCTGATAAAAATATTGATCTTAAACATGTGCGGTGCTTTATTGTAGCTGAACTGTTCTCATGCCAACAACTGCACTTATTGATTAGAGGAGAATGGCTTGTTTAGAGACTAAAAGCTGAATTTCTAATGATGGCTGGCGAATTATTTTTATGCTCACCCTAATTACAATGCTAGACATGAACAACGATATAACTTAAAATATAGTTTGATGGAACTTGAAGCCCTTGTGATGTTTCATACGTTTTGTGCATAGAATTCAACATTTAAATACATTTTGAATTAATATATTTGAATTTCACTTGAGCAGTCTATTGTAGAAATCCATTTTTTTAATGTTTGTGCTAATTTCAGATTTTAAAATCTTTTTACTTAGGACTGGGCAATATATTGAGAGAAACTGAAGGCGATATTCCGTAGCTTGTCTGTGATCTACGGCTCGGTGTGTTAACTGCCATTCCATTTGAAAACAGGTGATAGAGATTTACCGCTAATTAAAGAACCGGCCCTATTGACTAGAAGCACATGAATATATTTAGCGATTTATTGCCCAGCCCTACCAGTACATATCTAAATGTCAGAAAGACCTTTTAGCAACCACTTAGCAGTTCTGAAGACATAACACATAAATAAACTTGCATATTAATAAGGCATAGGTAAACATGTACCACAACACCAAGGTACGTCTGAATCTGATTGGGAAGGTAGCAGGATTCAGCCGTTTACATGGCTACAGTTTCAGTTCCGAGGCGCCAGTCTATAACAAACAGGTCATTTAATTGCTTGTAAACGCAGCGATTGAAAGTAAAATCCTCTTGGTAAAGATCCTTGAAAACCCCCACACACCAGATTCACTGTCTTGAAGGAACTGCCTACTCGGTGGTGTGAATCACAGTCACTGTGTGAATTGGGTGCAAATTTACATTTACATGAAATAGTTGCAAATTTGTATGTTAATTTTTGTTGTTAATTTACCCATTTGTTACCATTGTCAGGCTTTCAGGGCCATATTGCCATATTGTGTAGAAGTGCTTTGGCATTGATACTTAGAATAAAAGAAAAATGGTGAAGTGGATCTATATAGCTGTTGATCTGACAGTCACTTGATCAGAACCAGATGCTCAGTCCAGTGACTAGGCCTCCATGCTCCCTTCATTTGAATGCTGGCTGCTCCGGGAGAGGTGTGGAAACCTGACCTCACTATTTCACAGAGTGTGCACTTTAGCAGTTACCATAGTGGTAAAAATCGAGTGTTAAACACGCTGTCTCTGGATAATAACATAGACTAATACCTAGGAGACCAAAGACGTAGCTTGATGTTTGCTTGTACATGCTTGGCAATGTTTCTTAGCCACTATAACACAGAATGCAACGTGTCTGTGTCTAAACTTCAGTAGCAAATGCAAAAGAATGCGTGGTAAAGTTTCATTCAGTGAAATCTTAAGTTTCACCATCAGTGGTTGGCTGGGGTTTTTCACAGTTCATATCACGAGATGTTAATCTCTGTGGGAGTTGTCTCCCGTTGTGAAACTTTGCACTGTTTTCATCACTACGGGAGCATAACAAATTGTAGGTCATGTGATAACTAAACTAAAATCTAAATTGCTGGAAGCTTCATAAACGTTTAGAAATCTAACTTGATGTTTAATTTAACTTCCTCTACGCGGATCTGTGTTTCTACTACGCTTCTGGATCTGGGATCATTTCAGTTGTATTGCTGTCTGTGGAGGGTCAGATGGCTCTCTGATTTCATTAAAAATAGCTTAATTTGTGTTCCGAAGATAAACAAAGTTAAGACATGAGGGTGAGTGATTAATGGTAGAATTTTCATTTTTTGGGTGAACTAACCGATGTTGTTCTAAGTAGGTAAAATTAGTTTTCTGGCCAGAATGCTTGTTTATTTTGATACTGTTATTAATGGAGAGGCCGTCTTACACAGCACAGCACTCCAGCAGTTTCAGCTTTAAGTATCATTTATCAAATTTCGAGTCACCCTTCACTAAATTTCTGCACTATAATGTTAGAACCTTTGCCTTAAGTACAAAATCCCAACAAAGGTGTTGTAGTAAAAAAGTAATCTTCTCAACTCAAGCTGTTTTGCGTGACATTTATAATAATGTCTTGAGAGCCAGCTCAGAATAAAGGTTTGCGGGTGACTGGAAGGAAGTCACCATCCTTTGTTCAGTTTACTAGACCCAAGTTCAGCTCAGAGGTCAGAGAATGGTGAAAAAAGCTGTTCCTCCCATGGGTCTGTATATATGTTGTATCTGTTAGACCGAGTACCACCCACATAGAGTCTTTCCTCTGTTTAGAGGAAGTCGCAGAATGCATGACTTCCATATATAGTTGGCTTGTGGTTCTCCAGGGAAATCTAACTGCATGAAAAACAACTCGTCTTGTAAGTGGGTATATAAAACATTGTTTTGGTTGTGTCATTGTGCACTATTGTACACTGGGAATGTGTAATAAAATGTTTAGTCTGTGTATCTCAGTGACATAATTCTAAATAACTACCGCATCTCAAATGGTGTATTGTGTTCGAAAGTATTCTGTGGTCAAATTATGGTTTTTAAAATGACACTTTAAACACATTTTAGTCTTGCTCATGATTATTTTATACACTCTTCAAAATAAAGATTCCCAAAGGGTTCACACTGATGCCACAAAAAACTATTTTGGTTTACTAAAGAAGCTTTGAGTCAACAATTTTTAAAATAACTTGTGTTTGATGAACATCTGAATAATCTAAAATAATAAAATACTTTTCCACCAAGCCAACCCACCTTCTTTCTTATAAGTGAAAAGTAGAATCATAAAAAATATATATATTTAAGTATCATAACAATGGGCGTTTGGGAAAATGACTTTATAAATAGACTTGTTTTTCTCCAGGATTGTGGGCCAAAGTTCTAGTTCATGTTGCTGGAGTGCTGGATGTTGATTTTGGCACCCAGTACAGAATCGTGTTGGACTATTGCATTTGTTTTAAAAAGGTGGATGAAGAAGCAGAGTGTTAAAGAGGCTATGTTTCTGAGCTGATTTCCTCTCAAACCAGCCTTTTCCAGGGAGGGTGACCTTGACAAGAATGTGGATTATTATTGTAATAGATACTGTTGTTAGTGAGTGACTATTCACACCAGGAGGTGGTATTATGGAGGAGGGGAAAGAATTTGCTCAGTTACCCCCTCCTCCACGTCTGTTTTACTCTTTATCACTCTCACTCTCTGATCTGCTACATATTATTAGTGCTCGGCTTGACATCTGGATCTTTTCTTTTTTTTTTTTTTTGCATTTAAGAAAAGAAAGCAAGATGTGGTTTGAAGGAGCACTCAAAGCAATGTGAAATTAGCCGGATCTCCAAGAAAGTTAAATTTTTGTTCACAGAAAACGTTGTCACTAGATGACACGATCGTAAAGCGTGTGTGCTGTCTGTTGTTCTAACAGTCTGAAAGGTTCCACATCATCAGATGCTTAGAATGAACTGTGACGCTTTCAGAAACTGATCTTCAGCCTTTTTTGTATATTTTTGTTTATGTACTAATTAGGGATGCAACGGTACAGTGAGCCAATGGTTCGGTTTGTATCACTGTATGTATTTTCTGGCCACGGTAACGGTTCGGTTACATCAATATTACTGTACTGTACCGGATGTGAGCTCTAACATAGCGGGAGGTCATTTGCCCTTTCTATTTCAAGTTATCAAGGTACAGAGACAATATTAAATGTAAAAAAGGTACAGATTAAGTCGAAACACCACATTTATTTAAAAAAAAAATAACTTATTTTTGCCCTCTTTCAGAAACGGAAAATCGTTCAAAATGAGCGAATCGTTCAATAACAAACCATCACTAGTCTTGAGAGGTTCTGACCATCGCCTGATTGTTTATGTGCTTAATACACAGAAAATGGCAATTTTAATGAAAAGGAAAGTTTAATGCCTCAAATAGGCTACCGAAATATGGCAGTTCACATGGGTGTGCCGAACCGAACAGGGCGAACGGTTGGATAAACCACCGAAAACCGTTGCATTCCTAGTACTAATCCAGATTTTATACAGTTGAATTAATGAAGAAGGTAGTGATATATCAGAGATTTCAAATCAGGACTTAAGGACCCGCAAGGGGGCTTCAAAAGGGTTTTGTGAGTCCGTACAAAATATAGGATAAAATAAAAAATCAATGTATTAGAAAATGACTTAAAAATGACTGATTCATTTGCCTGTTCCATAGTATGTGGACATATAGTACAGCAACTGTTGGTAATCAAGCAAAGATAAAATGAATTTGGCTTTATTCAAATGGTAATGTAGACTTTGAACGTCATGCAACAGCAGTCGAGCAGAACCGGCTAGCAGCAACCTCTGGAGATTTAAGCGCTGTCAGTCTGAACACCCCTTTGAGTCATGTTCCAAAATAAATCATTGTCTGTAATGATTCATTTCGGTTTTTATGACAGTATTCAGTTTGCAATTCCAAAGGTGGATTTTTGCAGAATCATCTGCAGTGCTTCTGTTCTGTGAAGCCTTGCATTTTTGCTGCTGGCGTTCCTCTCTCAGGCATCCATTTTCTCCGGCAGCAGCTATGTGGAATGCAGGTCGCCACTCTCGTTCAGCTCAGGGGCCTTCCCTCTTCCCCTCCAGCCTCCCACAGGCTCGTAAACAATACTGGGCATGAGCCCAAGCTAACCAGCTGCATGGAGGAGGCCAAACGAGGCAGGATGGGGGATGGGCAGACACGACCGAACCATGTTGAAAGAATGGCGCTCAAAACACCTGCTGTGCAGAAGCTAGTTCACCAACCAACCACATTTGAAATGCTAAAGGTGGAGTGTAAGGAGGTTTGTGGCAGTATTTGTCTTGGATTATTTTGCTTTACTCTAAATGCATTTTTATGCGTTAGCTGTTGTCATATCTTGTGGCACTTCAAAAACGCTGTTCAATTTCATTTTGCTCTCTTGTGTAAATCTTTTACAGAGATGGAAAAACAATTTTTACGTTGTCCAAAAAGGAAGTTTCCTTCACTTCCATAGAACTGTTCAACCATGTCCGTTTTTAAACCACCACCCTTCAAGTTTAAAAGCATTTATCTCGCCATTGAATTCAGAGAACCTAAAGGACACATGAAGGCATGCTGATGGACAACATACTGTTTTAGTGGTTGAAATAAGCTTAAGCTCAGTTGATCAGCGTAGGTCATCTGTTATCTTGGAAAGCGCAGAAGCAGTTAAGTAAAGCTGACAGATTACTGCCTCACAGAGCCCCAGTCCAGCTGCTATCAGAGCAGAGCAGTTGAATTCAGCCATGGCTTGGTCTAACTGACTTTTTGCTTCATGTTTTTGTGCAGGGCAGTTTCACAGTAGAGTCTGTTTGACATCAGGTTTTGGTTTTTGCTCTGTGTGAAAGCTGTTTAGCGTAATGCGTAGATGGGAACCTTTGATGCTCACCCATTTTTGGAATCACTGGTGTTCTTGCTGCAGAAAACCCAGTGGAGAGCACATTTACTGCTACCAATGGGTACCAGATTCTGTAGGTTGAAAAAAAAATGGTTGGTTTATTCTGCTTCTATACTGGCCAGGAGTCACAAGGCTGACTAATTATTTTTCCTGACAATATCAAAGTAAATCATTAAATTATAGAAACAATAAACTAATAACGTTTCTTTTTTTGTAATATAATACGTTAATATTTTTATCACAGTATTTGGTTTTCAATCGTAAAATTATATAGACACATATAATAATAGTAAGGGTGTCCTTTAGGGGTACAGTGACGCCGGTAGTTGACGATTCTCTCCAGCCAATCAGTGTACGGGACATCCCTATCTGTTATGACAGCTGCTGTAGCCTATTAATCAATAGCCTATATTTAAGAAAAAAATAATATTTTTTGAATTTAGAATTAAAAACTGCATTATAAGCAATTCACATGTTTGCATACAAGTAATTAAATTAAAGTTTGGGCTCTGTTGTTAATTGTACCCTTACAGTAATGTTAAAGGGGCTCCCTATATAGTTCAGAGCATTAACTGTGGTCAATTTTAATTCATTTAAAGAGTAAACCACTATTGAATTAAAACTACATTGTACTAAAATCATTTCGAACCAAAACGGAGGTACGTACCGAACAGTCATATTTGTGTACCGTTACACCCATAGCGTCCTTTTGCAAGGGGGTTCATCTTATTTTGTGACCATTTAAAGCATTAAAAAACCACTCTTCTAGGATATCGTTCATGTAGAAATGTAAGCAATCTGACCTTTTCGGAACAGAAACAGACCACAGTTAATCATGTGTAATTTACCCATTTATGTCTGATTGTTTGTCTTCGGGTAGGTTCTTTTTCGAACTCAAGTTTGGAGCAAAGTAATGAAACCAGGTGGGAGAACAGCTTGAGATATTCCATTCGAGCTGCATAGCTTTCCAGTAGAGATTGATGGGTCAAGGACGTTACAGAGCCCATCATGCATGCGTGCTGATTGCCTGTTTATTAGGCTCCATCGATTCCATTTCATCGTTTCACCCCCAGGCACTGCTATCATTCTCAGATTGATTCTTGCTGTTTTGTGTTTGGAGTCGTAAAAGGCAATTGTTTTATTCCCCTCTATTATTTTTTTGTAAGGATGTCTTCTGGGAATGCAGAACCTGTCCTTATAGCAACAGGCGAATAAGCCAGACATCAGGCTCCACAATCTTCCTCTGGCTGCGGAAAACGTCTTCATCGTTTATAAAAATCCCTTCCATATTTGCAGCTGTAACGGAAGGCTAAGCATCAGTGAACTGGATACAGGGGAGGGGCGATTATTGTTTTTTAATTAGGCAAGAATAAATCTCTGCTGCTGTGGTTTTGATGTATTTGGGCTCCCTGCTTTTGAATGCCTAGCAGTGCTTGTTATTAAGCCAAAAGCTGTAAACAGGAATGCAGAAACACTGTTTTCTCTTACTTGGAAGGGTGATGATATAATCTTATCTCATTGTTTGTAAAGATGTTGACGAGAGACCTGAGGATGATTCTCTTTTTAGACCCTGTTTGTTTAGTGCAACTCCACAGACGGCTGAAGATTAAGCTGTTTCATCTGGCAACTGCTGTGAAGTTTGGTCTCATCTCCTGTGGCCGCTTCGCCTTTTTCCTGGCTTAGTGAAGTTATTGGTTTCTCTGAGAGTGAAATAGAGTTGAGCTTTGAACTCTTAAGTATGCATGGCTTCTGCCTGCTTCTGCATTCTTCAAGGCTGAGCGTACTTCCACTCTTGTGGAACTGGCTCGCAGTTCAGCCTCTGGTTTGTGAATGTAGCCGGTGTAGACTGTTGCTCGCATCGCAAGAGTTTTATGAGATCTGATAACCTTCTGAAAAAGTCAGTACATCAGTTACAGTTTTATCTTCCTTTTTGTAGACTGAATTGCCTGGTAGAATTTGTGGTAGATGAGCAGGCTGAGGTGAAGCACTTGTGTGGACTCAACACAGTATCATGACTAATTTGTACGTATTTTATGAGGTGGCTAATTCGTATGACCTCCAACGTACGGATTTGATAAGTTCTGTCTGAAACCCGAGTGATGTGTAGGTTTAGTGTTGGTCAATCGCACAAATTCATGCGTGTTGGTAACTAGTAAAACATGTACCATTTTGCAAAAAATACAAAAAAGTGAGGTTCAGCAGTGTGGATCCAATTTTACTTGTTGTGTGTCTCCTCCTGTCTATTATGGAAGATCAAATGAAGTACCTAACTCAAAAGGGGATCATCCACGTTTGCTGGCAAACATGAAACAACAGACGCTGACATCAAAACTGGCCGATTCAGTAGTGTGTTCGGTTCTCCAGAATTGCTCGTAGGTGTTAAAAAAGTGGAGAGATATGCTTCAAACAGATGTTTACCACGAGCGTCTCATCGGGATTTTCTATGCTGACTGACTTGTTGCACGCCGAAACGTGATGCTGAACGAAACAAACTGTAATTGGTTGTTTGACATGTCAGTCAAACGGCCTTATGGGCGGGCCTTGCCTAAGAAAGAGGCTATGAATTCCAGACCTTCAGCCGTCAGTCTAAAGGTCTGGCTACGCGAGACTAGGCTTGGGTAGGCTTAGCCTTCCCTCGGCCAAGGGGATTTGGGAGAAAAATTCCACAAAATTGGACAATAATGCTAGTCTGGGTCCACCCATACTTCCTGTGACGGTACATTTTATTTCGCGAGCAAAGTTAGTCTGTCAAAGATGCCGTTTTAGAGCACCAAAAAGTGGGAACCAATGAGAAACTAGAGTTCGTATCACGATTTTTTTTCGTGGGGGGGTGGGACAAAAAAACATTAAAAATAAATAAATAAATAAATTTATTAAATAACATTTGAAAATTCTTTATAAACTGAACACCAAAGAACAAGATTAACTATGCAAATTATTAACAATATAAATAGAAATGCGCCCGGCTTGGTAATAGATAACGGGGCTCGAGCACACTGAGTAAATACTTGAACCCTTCGTTATCGACAACCGAAAATGGTCGCAAATCTATGGTGGCGAATCTATGCCAATAATGCGCGAGCGCACCACTAAAGAAACGGGAGCTCATTTCAAAACCACGCAATCATCTGTGCGCAATTCAAGGTAGTCACGGGGTGTGTTGCGATGCTCCCTTATCACACTGCGACACAGGATCGTGGATCTGAGTGTCACGATTACGGTTTCATATTGTGTATCGTTACAGCCCTAATATGCACCTATTTTTTGCGGCCAGCAAGTTCATAGTTAATATCAAAATAATTTAGCTTTCTTAAATCACCATGACTTGCCTAAAAAAATTTTGTATATTAAACAGTTCAGTTTAAGCTACATAAATGTGAGCTGTTAGATGGGTATAAACAGATGCTGAACCATCACAGAGGCGCCAACGTCATCACTTGCATATTATTTAAATATATATATTTTTTAAATTACTATTTTAAAAGGTTAAGGGTTAATAATTGGTGAGGCGTCAATCGTGGTTATACCAGTAATTGAGCAAACAAACACATTTTTTTTAATGTTATTTTCACTAGCCCCATTATTTATTTGTATTTATTTATTTTTTATTATTTTTTTTTTTGAGAGTGCTCACGATAGATCAAAGTTAGTGGTAATATCACATTCTGTATAGAATTAATTCGCTGTTTGAATAACCATGGAAAGGAAACGTTACAGAAAAATCAATTTGTAATTCTTATTTTTATAATTTTTTTAATTAAATTGTAATCACATTCTAGGGTTGGGTCGATAGACGATGCCGTCGTCTATCGCCGATGGCTGATAGACATCACGATGCTGAGCCGGCATCGCGATCCTCCGCCCAGCTCGTGAAAAACACCGCCAAAAAAACAAGTGCCGCCACTTAATCTATGGCGGCAAATCAATGCCATTAATAAGCGAGCGCACCACTGATGCTGGCGAGCGCGGTAAATCATTTTCGCGAGCGGAAAACCGATGCATATGCGAAGAAACGGAGCACGTGAGGTCATTTCAAACCCTCTCTTTAATTTGTTAATCTTAATAGCTGTCTTTTAATCATTCTAAACATTTCTATTTTATTTTAAACTTAGTAGTCAACCACTATTTACAATTACAGAGTTTAGGTAATTACGGAGATGCAGAGAAAATAATCTTGATCTGTAGTCAAGCATCTTTGACTAAAAGACATGGTCTTCCTCATATTTAAGCTTATTTTAGTCGGCAACCATGCATTTAAACCGTAAGGAACTGTCTGACCAAAACAGAAGGCTTTCAACCACAGTTGTCTTTGTTTCATGGAAAATAGATATCTATTTGAAATCGATATCAGACGAACGAAAACAAACGATCTAAAAAAGAAAAGGTGCCCTTTAAAGATTCAATGCTTACCTTACATAAAAACTTGATCACTGCATTTGCCAAAGTTTATCAATTTTTCCTCAGAAATAATGGCTGTTTCCCAGTGTAGTGAAGAAAGACACTGTGTACCCATAACTACCAATCAGATTAAAGCTTATAAGATCAGGAAAGTACATTCCAGCTTTATAAGCATAAATGCTTTAGATGCTCAGCAAACTGACTGTCGGCGGCCCGTGGATGTGCCGACTGCTAAAGAATAGGCTCTTTATCATCATTTTAAGAGTTTCAGGGTATTTTCTTCATGTCTCTTTCACTTCTTCTATCTTGTTTAAGCCTGTTTTGGTGTTTTGCAAGAGTATTAAAAGCATCTGGGCTTAACAAATATGACTGACGTTTGGGCAAGATTTATAAATCACATTGAATTCCCATCTCAGGAAAAGATTAAGATGAAGAACTGGAAATTTTTATTTAATTTGAGGCTCTCATTCTTTCCTACCCTTGTCTGTATGCACATGACAGTTGTTTTCTGCCAAAGATCTGCTGGCAATGCAGCTAGTTTGTGGCACTTGGCATCAAAACCACTTGGAGTTTTTTTTTTTTTCGTGTACATTTTAAAGGCTCGTGTGTCAGTGTCAGCGATCTGTGCGATGTGCACCTCAGTATTGGTCACTATTAAAAGTCATGAATGTGCTCGCTGATGTACAGCAGAGCATGTCCAGAACCTGCGAGGTAATGGCTTGATGAATGTGCTACGGCGGATATTAGGGCTCTAAGTATATTTGTACGGCCTGTAGTGTGTTTGAGCATGTCTGTGTGTTTTCTGGGAGAGCTGACAGCTGGATGTTTGCTCGTCTGTTGTGTCAGCGCACCAGCTACTACACTGGCGAGTCACGCATAATCATAAATCAGCAGGCGTTTGAGATGACATGAGCTTCTCTCGCTGGTGTGATGTTTCATGCAGGAGGTAAAAACAGTTGTGGAGCTTCTGAACCTGTTATCGTCTCAATCTGTTATCAAGTGATAACAGGTCATTAGGCACAATTCAAACATGCTTTACAATTTTTCAAATGATCCTCCTCGTAATGAGGGCCCTTTATTTAGATCCGGTTTGGGATCTGTTTTAAAAGTTGATTTGTAAGTGTACTATTTCCAGTATAATACATAAGGCAATAGCGAGTTTCATTATTTAGAAAATACAAGAAGATTTAGGGTTGGATTTTTTTAATTTTCTTGCTTTTAAAAGAATTCTCATAGACCAAGATTGCTCAAAAATATTTGATATTTTTTATTTATTTTTTTTTGTATATAAAGACACACACATACAGTGTGTTAAATGTGTATATTCATAAAATAATTTTCTATTCTATTTATATTTGTGTTATTTTAATATATAAACATAGCATGTTTTTCTTAAATATATACATGCATGGGTATGTATTTATATATATCCATAATAAACACTAGGGATGCTCATTTTAACCGTTTAACCGTTAACCGACCGATTAGAAAGGTCATTTTATTTGTTTATTTATTTCAGTATTTTACCTACTCGTAGCCTATATAAAATTGTGTTGACAAAAAAAAAATCGCATTTTATTGGCCACATTCACACAGCAGCAGAATACAGTTGTTGAGTACAGGGAGTGACAACCGCGTTCTGTAACGGAACTCACCTGGAAATGTTCGCAACCGCGTTCTCTGAACACACGTGCTGTGTGAACGGAACAGAAACGCGCGCTCTGCTGCACAAACGTGCTTCTACCGTGTCATCTGAAAGTTTTATTAGATCTCGTCAGTTTTGTGTTCTGCACGCGATTCATATGCTCCACTTTCCGTCCAAAGCTGCTGTCGGTTAATGAAGGTTTGATGAAAGAACTCGTGCCTCGATTGAACTCCTGTCATGTCAGAAAGTGGTAAGACTTAGTTTTGTGGATGTTGCCATCTTTGATATTAATATTATTATTTGTAACGGGTCACAGGCGCTTATCCTTTGAATTCAATTCTCATTTAAAATAATGTTAATAATCGGTTAACAAGCGTCGGTTGTCGGTTATGAGAAATAACCGAAATGAGCATCCCTAGTATGAATTTGTACGAATGACCTACACATAACCCCGCCCCTAAACCTACCCATCGTTGGGATTTAGACAAATCGAACAAAAAGGTCATAAGAAAATATTTATGACTTAACACAAATTTTCCACCTCGAATGAATCCACGCTAATTGGTCGTGAGACTGTATTGGCTGATCTGAAAACAGAACATTTTGAAAACAATTGTACTACTAAATGCTACTTTATTTATTTTTTAAAATATACTTTCCCATCAGCATTAAAGCAGCACTATTATAGATGCGAGTAATACGTCTTTTCCCAGATAAACGTTTACTTTTGTGACCCACTGCATCAGTTTTTGGTTTTCTTCCTCATATTTGATGACTTCATGTCAGGAATATTCCACATGGAGTCCTGGAGGAAAACACGTGACGCCGGATCTTTTGTTTAGTAGGCGGTTTGTATATTTTCGACTTGATGATGTCATTTTTTTATTCACATGTAATGTTGGATTTACTCACAAAAGCCTCTCATTTGCTGCCTAGCTCCTGTTAATTTTGGACCCTGACTTCAGTGTTTCTAAAGTAAACAACTAAATATAATTACAATCATGTAATATTCCCCTCTCTCCATTTTCGTTTGTGCACCAGTGTTTACTCTTCCACGTGCCAGTGGTGGCACACATACCCTGATGTTGATGAATCCTGGTTATAAATACACACAGTCATCTTTTTATTTTTTTCCTTGCCTGTTTTTTTATTGCATATAAGTGCAACACCCAGTTTTTGACTTAGGATGAAATATATATTACATAATATAGCATTTTGGGATGATTGCTTTTTTTATGGAGTTTCTTCGCATTGGTCTTGAGCTGGAGTTAAATATCATCGGATCATCCAATTCTTTCCTTTTAAAAGCAACATAAGTGGTAACAATAAGAAATGAAAAAACAATTAGATTTTACCCAAACTTATCAAAGAAATGATCATAATGGCGCATGACCTCAGACACAGTTGCTTAGCGATGGCCACCAAGTGAACTTTTGCTGCCATGTGAGCCAGCATGCCCTATTCATACTGGACTATTTCTGTCTGTTTACCTGGCTGGTGTCCATCGTTGCCCCTGAATGCAGGTAGGGTCAATGAGAGCGCTTGACCACACCGCTACAGGCCCTTAATTGAATAAACAAGCCCACGTTCACACGGTGAGATGACGTGGTGTCAGTGAGCATGCTGTGTGGGCCCCGTTTCCCTGGAGTGAGGCTTAAGTAGCTCAAAGCATCTCTGGCTCTTAATGAGCTCCACCATCCAGCAGGGTGCAGGTCAGCTCCTCTCCTTCACAAAATAGGGTCCACCTTAAGGGCATGTTTGCAGATGTTCTCCAAGTGTCATTTATTTCCTGTGAGAGATTCACCAGCTCTTATCTTCCTTGTTTTTGTCTCTCTCTTGCTGTTTTTCTTCAGATGGAGTCTCCGGTCTCCACCCCGGCCCCACCGCCACTTCACCTCCTCGCCTCTATGGGAAACAGTGATATCGCCTCACCTTGTGAGCAGCTTATGGTGCGAACACGCTCTGTGGCTGTCAACACATCTGACGTGGCCCTGTCCACTGAGCCAGAGTGCCTGGGACCCTGCGAGCCAGGCACCAGCGTCAACCTGGAGGGCATTGTGTGGCAAGAAACAGAGGACGGTAAGAAAATATACCGTATTTGGAGCTTGTGATATAAGCTGAGGTTACAGATGTTCAGTAGACAGACTTTAAATTGAACTTGTAAAGAGGAAGAGAAGAGAAGAGGAAGAGTCTGATTGACATGTAAAGCAGCCAAGCTGGGGATGGTAAAGAAGTACATAAGGGAAAGTAAATATATACATATACATGGCCATGGTTGGTTGGAAAGAAAATGTGAAAAAAATCTCAATCTGTCCAGTGTCCATCCAGAAATATTATATTTGAACACTTATCTAGTTCACTCCAGCAAAATGTTTGTTACTAACTTACCACAGTGATTTGTTGTTCCTCAGAGTAGCTCATTGTAGCAACACAGAATAAGAGTTTCAGAGTGGAATGATGAAAAACTAGTCAATCATATTTTGTATGCATACAAGCAAGTATCTTTGTTGGCTCAATGTTTGAGTAGATAGAAAAAGAGATCCAGACACGAAAAAACGAAGGAATTGGGTCAAAGATCCATAGAACTGTTAACATGCAATTTTAAGTGTTCATTAGGTTAAAAAAAGCAACTATAACCAATAAAGAGCAGCAGAAAATGATTCCTGAATTAAAATACTGTTTGCAGAATTAGATGTTTAATGTTTTCTGTTTGTCAGGCTCCAGCAAGTGCTTCTGATAGAAGTCAGAAAATTGGCAGCAAGTTTTGAAACAAGCACAGTTACTGGGATGGTAAAGCTTGAAGTCATAGGGAATCAAAAACTGTTTTGAGTCTGTGTTTGGAAGAAGACCACCTTACAGAGGAGTGTGTCTATTTTGTTAAGCCATCTATTTAAGTGCACATTACTAGTCTTCATTCAAGTTAAATTGTTTTGCAGTTGTTAATACTTGAACATGCCTCCGTTTTTAATTTTGTAGTGTTTCCTGAGGTCCACTTATAATGCTATCAAGATTGTTACATCAGAAAACATTATGATTTGATGACAGATGACCCTCTTCATCTAAACGCTCTTTTTGAATAGTAGACTCTGAAGTAAACGCCCACTGCTATGATTGGCTAACAGTTGTGTATGTTTGATAGTTTATGGTCCTTCACTGCTTGATTTAACTTTTTCTTAATGTTGGGATCAGAAGGGATATATTAAAGTTCTTATAAATAAAATGTAGACAAATACAAACTTAAGATATGAAACGTAAAGTCCTCTGAACAAAAACATATAAACAATAACAACCAAATCAAAATTGCGAGTTTTAAAAGACTTTGTAAGTTTCATAAATATAACTTTGAATAGGATTGGAGACAAATCCTGTTAAGTTCTGATAAATAACAACAACAGCAAAATATAAATAAGTAGTGTACTGAATCAGTCAATCCTCAATAGCTCCAGTCCAGCAGAGGCAGGTTTTAGTACAAGAATAGAGTATTCACTAAGAGATTACTGTCACAACGGAACAGAAGAACATCAAAATATATTAAAGTTCTGATAGATAAAATGTATAAAAATAGAAACTTTAGATATGAAACTTTAAAGTCCTTTGAACAAAAACCCAATAACAACAACAACAACCAAATCAAAGTTACCAGTAAGGGTGTTTCGTCGTATTTTTTCTTTTTCTTTTAATATTCATTTATCGGCCATTATAAATGCAGATACCGATAGTTTGGAAAATGCCTAATATCGGCCGATAATATCTTCCTGCCGATAAATGGGTCAGGCTCTACATCATAGAGTTGTACAATTCACAGTTATAATACATTATGATTTTATACAATCAATTTTGGAAACTTCGCAATGGGTACAGTTCGGATTTTGCAGCATAGTGCCATCATTTAGCTTAAGGCAGTTTAATGTTGGTTTAATTTAGATCAATAATATTAAGTTCTGCAAATGGTGTTATTCAGCTCAAATCAGTTAGTACTGATGCTGTATGCAAAAAGTGGACAATGAATTGTATACACACCACTTTCCGTACAAATTTGAGACATACTGAATTAAATATCCCACTCTCGTTAATGGAGCACTCAAATAACATGAAGTCATTATCCGTATAATACATATGCATTTATCACATCATGTATACATCAGTCTCCAAAACTGGAGTTTTGAATGGTTAATGCACAAGCATTGGATTTGAAATGTAATTATTGATGGTTTTAGATCATCATCCATTACAACGTAACATATTAGGGCTATACAATAGATTATGGTTTTTGACCATACGAGTCTCGAAATAGCTTCTATGTTTCACCAGCAGGTATGAGGAATGATAACAACTTAGTAAAAATAGTAAATATGCATTTTCCTTCAAACTTCAAATACATACAAGAGCTGAAAATGAAAAATAAGGGTGTAGAAAAGCTTAGGTCTAGTTATGATTCGTTTTTAATTAAAGTAATAATTTAATTCATAACGAACTTTAATTGTGATTTGTATAATATTTAAATTAAAAATACATTGTATTTGCATAAATAAGCCTGCCCATTCTGTTCAAGAGTAATTATAACAGCAGTTTGTACAGTACACAAATTCCAAAATGATTAGTTCCTGTCCTCATTTACATATTAGTCTCTTGCTAAATTTCCCCCCAGGGATCAATAAAGTACATCTATCCCATATATCTTAGTTGAAAACACCTGCTTCCTAATGATTTCAGCCCCTTGTTCTGTGAACAGCTTCTTTGCCAAAGAAGTACATGGCTTATGTATTTATATCTCATTTTTTCATGAAATTTTCATCTGATCATAGCCCACTGCAGAAACGTCTGTGCGTTCGGCTCTCTACATCCTCAGTCTTTAGTGTCGAGCATGAAAAGGAAAAATCTTCCTCAAATCCCTAAATGAGAGCATATCTAGGCTATGGGTAGGCAGTGGAGTATGTGCCGCCCACACTTTGCCTGCTGCCATCCTCCCAGTGCCGCCATATAAAGGGCTGCCTCATCAACATTCAGAGCGCATTGGCTGTCTAAGTGCTTTCTATTCCTCTAGCCATGGGCACAGTGTGTCTGATTCACCCCGCTCCTCTGTGGCCACTCTGGTGCGTGTGTGTCTCTGACATGGAGATGGGACGTAGTTGAAGGGTCAAGAGGAAGAGAGAAACAAGAGCGTTTGTGTGGCCATTCACAGCCTTGCCACAGCCAGTGCCACACTTCCACAACATCAGCTTCATCTTTTTGCAGGACGGCTCCCAAACGCAAGGCTCCAATCATCTGCTCTTTCACTTTAGAAAGGGAACCATTGGTGTGCAGGTGTTATCCACACCCTCTCTCACTCTCTATGGGATGGTTCCACTGGTGTGCATCTCTCCTTTTGAAGTGTTATTTTTTTCTCATCGGGGTGTTGGACAGATCTGTTTCGTGGTGACACTTTGTGTGGGTGGAAAGTAGAGCAGCAAGATCCCGTGGCAGGGAACACATCTCTCAACCACTTTGAGATGTCTTTCCGCTGTGCTGCACTCTCTTAAAGACGTTGTAGACAGTCCACCCACACTTCTCATAAAGATGACTTCCTAAGTCCTATCGCTGCCAATGTGTTATGTTTATTTTGGTTTTGAATCTCTATGGCAAAGAGGATCTGCCTTGCCGCAGAGTTCAGATCCAACTTTAATCAAACACATCTGATGATGAAGGTTTTGGGGGTTTGTTAAAAGTTACAGGTGTGTTAGAGTTGACTTTGCAAGTTGGTAAATATCTATTGGTGTGTTCAAGTACATAGCTGGGAAGTCGTAATTATGACAGCAGGTGTGTTGTGATTACTCCGATTAGAGCCAGATATTCCCCAAAATGAAGAATAAATGCGCATCAGGTGGTGGTGTTGTTTTTTGTTTTTTTTCTTCAATGTATAAAGGTGCTATAAATTCAACATATTTTATTATGGTTGTACAATACAGTGGCATTTTGTTCCTTTTTTTATGTTATATATATATA
>JAUMHG010000281.1:3784957-3796866 GCA_032359395.1 Enteromius anoplus
ATTATATTATACTATATATTATTCTATTCTATTCTATTCTATTATATTATATTATATTGGTAACACTTTACAATAAGGTGTCATTTGTTAGCATTAGTTAATTTATTAACTAACATGAACAAATAATTAACAGTGCATTTATTACACTATTTATTAATCTTTGTCAATGTTAGTTAATGAAAATACAGTCGTTCATTTTTAGTTAGCTCACAGTGCATTAACTAATGTTAACAAACACAACTTTTGATTTTAATAATGCATTAGTAAATGCTGAAATTAACAGTAACTAAGATTAATAAATGCTGTGGAAGTGTTGTTCATTCTTAGTTCGTGTTATTTATAATGTTAACTAATGAACCTTATTGTAAAGTGTTACTGTTACTATTAAATTATATATCAGTTGTTCTTGTGGTGACTGTTACTGATTTGCTTTTTTTCATTGGTGATATTTTCAGGTTTATGTCATGAATTTTCTGTTTCAGTTGTTTTAAAATCCTAAAACTTTAAATGAAAGGATTTTGAATTACCCCTATTTTTAGTCATTTGGACCGAAATGAATTTCGTGTTTATCTTGATGTTTGGTAATATTATGCTGTTGCAATCTGTCTGACACTGTTATCAAGATACTTTGGGTTTGTTCAAGTGAAACAAGCCTTCAGAATTTGATGCTGTTCAGTATCAGCTTGCATGACTTGCAGATCTCTTGTATAAGTGCACTTCTGACCCGTCCTTTAGTTTACTCCTGCGCCCTACTGCGAGACATCCTGCTGCAAGGCCGACTGTACATTTCAAGAAACTGGCTGTGTTTCTATGCCAACCTGTTTGGTAAAGACATCAAGGTAAGCATCACATCTATGCTGATGATTATTGCTAGAAAGTTCACGCCCAGGAAATAGGTGCCATTTGTGTTAGAAATTTTTTTAACATTTAATTCATAAACTGAATGTCATATCAAATTATATTTTCTCCCAGCACCTAAGTATTAAGGCCTGTACTGTATATAAATAACTGAGCACATTGTGAAAGTATCAGTTTCAGTGTACTTTCTAATAAGTCACTATATTGCTGTGTAATTGGAATATATAATTATACAATATATTCATTAAAGCAATGATTACAAGACCTATGTAAAGTTTAATATTTTTAATACAAATATTGTATACATACTGTAATAGAAAAATAAAAATAAATATAAAAAAATAACCTATTATATTCTTCATAAATTTAATGTTCTGTGCCTGTTACATGCAAAATAATGTGCAGATCAATGCCAAAATGTCTGAATGATTCAGAAAACAACACAAACAGGCTGTTTATTGTTAATAAGGCAGTACAATAGAACTGATTAATAAATTGGTAAGGAATGATCACAGAATGACTGGTGTTTTGTGTCTTTTGGCCGTGCGCCAAGTTGCAGTTTGTTGTGCTGAATTAAGCGCAACATTATATCGCTCCTTTGTGCGCCACGTTATTTAGTAATTAGATTTAGCTGGTCCAGTTTCCATCCTTGAGAGGGAAAATGTTGTGTGCAAGAATGTGTAAGTTAAGATGGACTTTGAAACCAGGAACTTTTTCCTTTTTTTTTTTCTGCCACTTTCTCTTTCCTCTCAGGTGGCCATTCCTGTTGCCTCCGTGCGGTTGGTGAAGAAACATAAGACTGCAGGTCTGGTTCCTAATGGCTTGGCCATCACCACAGACAGCAGTCAGAAGGTGCGTTTCCACTGGGTTCCAGGTCATCGACTGGCAGATTGAAATACAAAGCTTAGTCAGCGTGTGCTGTGGCTCTGCTGCAAAACAGTGAAAATGCCCTGAGATGAATCTGTGTCTTCAGTCAGCATATCTCACAACTGTCAGCATCTAGACCCTTTTGTTTAGTTAATTCTTGTCAGCGAAGTAAGACAGGTTTGGAAAGGAAGACCATTATTCAGTAGTCTGGCAACTGGCTAGTGCAATGTATTGTATTGTTTTAGATATTATGGTCTTTATGAATTATTATTTGGCAATTGTGCTTTCACAGCTCAGTAAACTTAATACTGATTAAATTTGATGTCTCTTTATGTATCTTCTAAACTTTCTTTTCTTGGTGATAAATAGAAATGGACATGGAAATGGAAAGAGTATACAACTATAAATATGGCTCAGATAATTTGGTCTTGAAAGTATTTGATGAGAAATGTTAGAATTCATTTTGA
Organism: Enteromius anoplus; assembly: GCA_032359395.1. Taxonomy (NCBI): domain Eukaryota; kingdom Metazoa; phylum Chordata; class Actinopteri; order Cypriniformes; family Cyprinidae; genus Enteromius; species Enteromius anoplus. Next base: position 3,787,150 of record JAUMHG010000281.1, read on the forward strand.
GGTCTTGTGATTGCAGACTATCTTTTCCTCTTAATCTTATCAATCTAAAGAGGAAATTCACTGACATTTCAAGTGTCATTTTTTCTTTCCGTTGGTTGTGTTAGTTGACTCAGCATCAAATTATTTTCAGTTAAGGCTTCAGTTAGTTCATATTACTGACAAACTTGTGGAAGACAGCAGATGAAAGCAGTCGTTTCATGATTAATGCCTGTGAATAGATTACTTTAAGGCAGCAATTCACTTCCTCTGCAGTGAAAGCAGAACAAACGGACATTGTGAGAAATGAATATAGCTGTTGGTGAATGGTGTCAATTCTTTTATGCAGGTATATAAACAAGTGAATACACTGCATATATACTGTACATTATTTATACATGGCATCTTTCAAATAACTGAAAATATTTCTAAAACTGCCCAATGCAAACATGCTTTTCAAATGTTTTTCATATGAACGTGCATGCAAAAGTCGGGTTTATTATTGGGTATCATGTTATTCATGTGCACATGATTTTATTATTTTTTGACTCCACCTGAGGGTTGCATTTGATATGTACTAATCCATAAGGCCTCTGCCCCTCATGAGATTGGCTTTCGTGCACTCTTAGTGGTCCCTAAAATATTATCCTTTTCCTGGTAGTCAGATTATATGTGGCTATTGTTAAATTAAATCAAAGTGGTTTGTCTTCACACTCCAGGTATCTCTTGTCTCTGCTAGGACATCCATCTAAAACATTCTATGGTAGTAATTGTGCCTTTAGATTAGAAAAAGGTTCTTTAGATTATCTTTAGATGTGCTTCACACTGGTTCTTCTATGTATTGGCCCCTTTTTGGAAAACTGGATTTTTAAGAGTATGGTCCAAGCTGGTTTGGATAAAGCTTTACCAGAAAGTGAAAGGTAAAGAGTGGTGCAGAAATAACAAGGTTTCACCGGCTCAAGGTCCCAAAGAAGCTGTGTTTTGGAGCATTTCAGCTGTTTTTGAAGGTCCAAGATATTCCACCATTAATAAGCACCATGTTTGAAACGACTCAGTTTTTTTCTAGTAGTCAACATGCCACATCTACCATGTATTATAGTCTCTGTTTACACTATGTTTTTGTCTTTTCCACCCACAGTATGTGTTTGTGTCTCTGCTGTCCAGAGATAGCGTCTATGATGTGTTGAGACGAATCTGCACACATCTACAGGTGAGAGTTCATTCAGTATCTCTGGGCTGTTATGTTGAGAACATGTAAACAGTGTTAGCCTGATGACAAGTGAGCTTTTATCATGCTGCCGTCTGTCATTCAGGTCAATGGGAAGAAGATACTAAGCCTCAAGCAGTACATGGAGGAACCCAACTCTTTATCTCTGGTAGGTTTGAGAGTCTATTTGCCATTTGGTCAATTTTCCTTTACATTATTGCCACCCAGTGAAAACAAACTGCAAATGGTTTTTGGGATGCATGGCACTTTCAGCAGGAACAATTGACACTTAATATATCCTGGAGTGACTTTATTTTCATGCGCCGCTGTAGGATGAGTTCCCAGTCCCTGAAGTTTTCCCTGTACCAGATGAGTTTCCTCCAGTGCTGAAGTGGAGGAGGAAGCCTTCAGTGACGTCTGTAGCTTCATCTCTTCCTGATTTACTGGGAAACTCCACCAGCGGCCTGAGTGCCGTAGATGCCCCCTTCCAGACAGACAAGCCTCTGGAGGGTGAGTGACTGACCATAAAAGGTATTTAGATATTTTTAGGGGAAATTATGCTATAGTAATACTGCGTCAAGGTTTTATGGTATTCTAAATTATTATTATTTTTTTGATTACCTTCAAGAAATGTAAATAAAATGTATATACAATATTAATATGATAATCATAATCTATCGTATTATTGCCACATACACACACACACTACCTTCTTTGATAGAGGCAATGATGAGTTAGTAGTTATGACATTTTTATTATTGCACATTTTTTTATTTAATTTGTATCAAATCAAAGAAGAACTGAAACCGTATCCAATCAGAAAATGAACCCTCTTCTGACAACTTTCAATCATACATTAAACTAATTCTGTAATATGTATGGCAATATCAACAAGTGACTCCCCTACACATCTCTCTCCATGATGGTAACACTTTCACTTTTTTATAACGGCTGCAAATGAACCAAACCCACCCAAACTAACTTGAACATAAACACACATAACATCGCTAATACAAAAACTTGCTTAAATGACACAAAAAAATAAGTAAATAATGGCTGCTTGTGCTGACTGCGGATCATTACAGTATTCTAAAATTATTCTCAATTTTTGAAATGACTAGACTATTATGTTTCATGTTTTATACCTGATTTTTATATCCTCCTGCAAATATATATTGGTGTTGTATTGTTGTTTATAAAGGATTAATTATTAATAAAATAAAACCCTCACACAAACACACTGTTCCTAAAGCATGTGTTGAAATTGACCAATCACAAGAGCTAAAAGAGCTGCCATTTGATCTCTGCCTCCAAAGTCTTAAGAAGAGTGGCTGTGCAAGCAGAAAGTGGTGTGAACCCTGTTAAGCACCATTCTTGGGAGAGCACTGTTTTGCAGGTGCGCAGTGTTTATATACTCAAACAGTACAGAATTACTCCCTGGTGAGAATGGGCTTGTTTTCATGAGCTTGTTTTCATGAGTGCTAGATTTGAAACTAGGCGATTTAAACGCCATAGTCACAGGTAGGCTATGATAGATAATAGAAAACCGCTAAGGGGCACTGATGATTTTTTCCCCCCAATTAGTACTTGTGCCGCCCCCGATGTGACATGAAACTTTTTTTTCGTTTGCCCATGCCTAAAACCGCCACTGGTTGATCTGTATACTGCCTCAATTCTATTCATTTAAAACTCTATAAAGTTATTTAAATTAAAATGTCTTGTAATTATAAAACACTCACATGTCATAGAAATTGTTGGTAAAATGAATAATAATAATAATAATAATATATGTGTTTATATAAATATATATAAAGAGTATATATATTATAACCATAACACCCTATACTGTGGTGAGAAATGAGAAAATCAATATCAACCTATTTAGACTTAGACATATCAACATTTTTACATCAATAGATTAATTCATGCAAAAAGCTAATTTATTTTTAAAGTATGAGTAATTGGCAAGCACTTACTGAAATAAACATGTAGTGTGATGAGAACATAGCATGCTGGCCAACAGTGAGAGAGAAAAATTCCCCACAGCGTTGCAGATTATTATTTTTGTGCTGTGCTTGCTGATGGTTAATCCAGGTGGAATTCTGCAGTGGGAAATGCATTAGCCATGAGCAGATTAATTTCTCAGACCGGACTGGCAGTTAATGTCCCTATTTTATCAAATGTTTCTCAGATGGAATGAAAAAATGTCCATTAAATGATTTTGTTCCATTGGGGAACAAGCTGATCACTTCAGTTTGACGTCATGTGTCTGCTCATGTTGTGAGTGTCTGGTTCTCTCAGTGTGTGTGGACATGAAGCAGGAACGGGCCTGTTTGTTTGGGTCTATTATGCAATACAGGATTAAGCCCAAAAGGAGATTTTAGAAAGTAGAGATAAAGCATTAAAACACCAGCCTCTGCTACGACTAATGGATGCTATACTTTTAAATGCTTGTTTCTGTAGTATTAAAAGCAGTTTTTTTGGCTAAGGGTTATGGGTAGATCATATATAATATAGGTATTTTATCTCAGCATATTTCATGCCAACTGTATGAATTTATAAACTAATTTGAATGTTTAAAATCACTTAAGGGGACTTAAATGAATGAGTCATGCATTTCCTCATCCTGTGATGCTTCTCTGTCTATTTCAGATCAAAGTCTGGAAACCAAAAAGATCCTTCTGACGGAGACGATACCAGAACTGGGCCAGATGGAGTACCAGCTACTGAAATTTTTCATCCTGCTGTGAGTTTGGCTGGGCAACCAAAACATGCTTGTTTTCTCGCTTAAATGCCGTCATAGAAACTGGTGTGTTGTTTAAGAGCGCCTAATTTAGCGGTTTCTGTCATTTTCGATCATAAAAATCACGTTATCAGTTGAAGTATAGGTGTTTAAAGTCTTCGATTGAAAACCAAAGGAAAAAAGTATGCGCATTTAAACATAATTTGGTAAAAATTAAAAAAAATTTCTAAGCTTTATAAATAGGCCAAATCTAGAGGCAGGGGAGATTTTCTCATTACTTGGATGCACGGACTTGCATTTGTTTGCCAGTCCACCTGTTCCAGTAATCCATCCCCATCGTCATGTGGCCTGATTTATGTAGTTTATGTGGTGGCTGCCATGCATGTAAACTGACTGTCCAGTGGATCACACAGTGCCATGTGCACACGCCAGTCTGCTGTTTGTTTTCAGAAAAATACTGTACTCTGTTTAAAATAGATTTTACCAGAGGAAATGTTTTAAAGCAACATTATAAGCATCAGAATAAGATAGTAAATGAGAATTGTGGATTACAAAGATTATAACAACAAATTCAAACAAACACCACACCAAATACATTACAGTTACACTATTTCCAATTTTGCACAAAGCGAGTCATAAGTAGCACGGGTATATTTGTAGCTATAGCCAACAATAAATTGTATGGGTCAAAATTATAAAAAAATCTTTTATTATTTTTTATTGAATCATTAGGATTAGGAGTAAAGATTGTGTTCCTGGAAGATTTTATATCATAAATATATAAAAACTTAGTTTTTTATTAGTAATATGCATTGCTACGAACTTCATTTGGACAACTTTAAAGTCAATTTTCTCAAATTTAATAAATAAATAAATATATATATATATATATTTTTTTTTTCACCCTTAAATTCCATGTTTTCAAATAGTTGTATCTTACCAAATATTGTCCTATTGTAACAATAAAATAAAAAAAAATAATAATGTTAAAAAAAAGAAGAAGAAAAAAAAAAAACTATTAAAAAAATGTTTTTGTGGTCCAGGGACATATATAATATGATATAATATTATAATGTTTTATATTATGTTATATTGTATAATTTTAATATATTATAATGTATTACAGTTAAACTATTTACAATTGTCAAGCTAAATTATATAAACATTTGTGTATACAAAATTTATATAATAACAATAAAAATTATAGTGAATATAAGTAAACTTAAAAAGAATGCTCTGATCTTTAGTTGAGAAAGTCATTATAATATAACACTTAGAGTATTACCTTTATGGATACAAAATTATCTGAATTTTGTGTAATTAATATATATTTCCCGTCCAAAGAGGTGGTCCCACACAGACTTTGTAGTGTTCATGTATGTAGCAGAAACCATTGTTGTAGTTCCCTTAAATAGGAATCATTCAAACTAACACAACACTGCCATCTAGTGTCCAGCTGAACCTATATATAAAGCCGCTCTGTGCTCTCATCTCTCTAATTAGTTTTTAAGCAGGTGACGTATAGTTCCAGTGTTCTGGTCTTCTGTTTCCATTTGGAATGCAAGCTGTTTATGCAAGTCTGACTTCTGTCCCTTAGCATTATCCTGCTCATCCTGTCGTCGTGTTACCTGGCCTTTCGTGTCTGCAGCCTGGAGCAGCAGCTCTCTTTCCTCAGCAACAACCCTGCACTGACTCTCAGAAAGAGGTAAAGGTAATTCCACACTGTCTGTCGTCATTTACTCCACGCTGACAGATCATTTACCAGCGCTGTCTGTCTTGCCCACACAGGTAACTACTGACGGTCACCACTGCACTTCACAGGGAAGTCGGTCCAGCGCTGGCGCTCCCTCTGTGGCCACCTTGCAACTATGCAAACAAACTCTCTTATGTATTTATGCAAAGTCCGTCTCGGATTGTGTTACCAATGAGCCTGACTTAGAGACAGAAGACTGGAAGTGTTCTCATTCTGTGTTATTTCATCCAAGAAGAAAAGACCTGAGGGCCTATACAGACCTGTTTATTACAGTGATGGAATATTATGGAAGGCTCTATTTTCATCAACAAAAACTCTTCTTGTGGTCACTTGTCACCTAATAAGGGCAAACGTATCGATCGCTCTACTTCCAACCAGTTGAAGGACTTTCAATAGGTTATAAATATCTTGAATATGTATAGCTCAGGATCTAATGCAGTACGTTTAGAAAATATTATTTTATTTATTTATTATGCAAGCCACTTGCCATATCCTAGCTCTTCCAATAGGATTTAGTTGACAGCATCATCAAAATATCTAATATGTCTACGTAAGGTGTGATCAGGTTATCATCAGTCTTACTATGTGTTCATAGCTTAATCGGCTCAAGTCAGTGACCTGGGCAGAATGTTTATGGCATATTGAATGTTTGCTCAACATTAAATCTTGAAACTGTAGCATTCATGGGCAATAAAATAGTGCAATTTCATGTACTTTTAAGAAATAATCGATGTGATGTTGTTGATTCCTAAAACCTAGGCTACTGTACAGATGTTTCATGTAAATCCTGACATAAAGAACATTAGTAAGAAAATAATTTCAGTTTATTGAACCACCGAAAAAGAAGTTTGCATTATGTGTCATATTTGATACGTCTGGCTTTTGTGGCTCACACAGTATAATATAGTAAAAATATGGAGCTCATACTAAAACAAAAATTGTAAATTGATTTAAGAATATAGCAGAATATTATTATATTACTAATAGAATATTATATTACTAATAACATTGTCACTCCATATCTCCGCAAAAAATGTATTACAATTTTATTTAAATGTTTTATAACAATTCTAGGGGCAAAAGCTCTCAGATGGGACTGTTTCAGTTGTCTTGTTCACTTGTTCACCTGAGATGAAAGATTTAAAAAAAAAGATTAACGTAGAGGATAGCAGCAAGAATTATTATGAAATACACTTTGCAATTTAAATCTTGTAAGTGTACATTTTACTGATTAACACATGTCACTTAAACATACAGGTATGAAATACTGAGAGATGGTTCACAATTTGAATAAGAATCACACTGATGGGTCATGCATGATCAGAATGACCATAAATGTTATAATGTGTCAGCGATCAGACAAATTTCCAGGTGCGTGGTGAAATGTGAACGTTTAGAAAATTGGTGCGGTGAAATGGTGGTTTAGAGAAAAATAAAAAATGTGCTCTTTATTCCATCCTTAGCCCTGCTGTACCCTATAGCTACTGTTAAAAGTGGATACAACATTTCTGGGTAATTGCTTTATATTGATAATGTATATAAAAGCTATTTAATCAAATCTAAAACATATAACATTTTTTAATTCTCTAAACTGCCTTCTCGTCATGCCGTGTGCTGTTGGTCTTTGACCACAGGGAGACAGCATTACTCAACTCTCTGTGATTTAGTTTACAAATATATATATATGTATATTATATATATATTATTTATTTATTTAACAGAATAATGCTCTATCCGTATTGCCATATTATGCCCTGTCATATGTTTTACGTATGAAAAGATACATTCACAGAAAGATATAAGAAAAAATGTAGTGTGATTGTGGCAGATGTTGGTTTAATTGTTTTATTTACAGTAAAATATGCACGCGTGTCGTCTTTTAATGAAATTATATTTAATTACCGAATAACTTAACATTCGCAAATATGTCACAGCAAAAATCAATTCTAACAATAAGTTTTTCTGTAGGCTATTTTTGTAAAATATTTAATAGTTTGTGTACATTTTACTTCCTGCTTTAGTCAGATCTTCCGAGGATCTGAAGATGTTTCTATCCTCATTTTGAGTAAACTTGGCTGAAGTAAAACTATAGCTACTGGAATAACCCTGTTTTGCATACGTCACTCTCTCCGCCCAGAGCCAGGATGTAAAAAGATCTGTTCAGAGAAACTGAAACTTAAGCAAAGTGTTATTGAGCCGTTTGATTGTGTGTACTTGAAGTAATATAGCGGAGGCCGCTATTTGTCAGGACCACTTCAGCTGTCCAATCTGTCTAGATGTACTGAAGGACCCAGTAACCCTTTCCTGTGGACACAGTTTCTGAACTGTATGACAGGCTGCTGGGATCAGGAGGAACTGAAGGGAGTTTACAGCTGCCCTCAGTGCAGAGAGACCTTCACTCCAAGACCTGCGTTAGGCAAGAATTGCCTTGCTGAAATCTTGGAGAAACTGATAAAGCCCAAACTCCAAACTGTAGTTCCTGCTCAGCATTATACTGGACCTGGAGATGTAGAGTGTGACGTCTGTACCGGAAGAAAATCCCAAGCTGTCAAGTCCTGTCTTGTGTGTTTGGAATCTTACTGCCAGACTCATTTTGAACATCATGAGGAATTTCGTTCAGGTTCAGGATGGTGACACAAAATAACTGATCAGTCTACTAGGCACGATGGCACTACAAATCACAATTATATCAGATTTCACTGGATCTCGTTTCTATTTCCTACAGAAACACTTAAAGGAAACACTGAAGAAGCAAATCCAGGAGACAGAGAAAGAGATTCAGAAGCTGAGAGAAGCTGTGAAGTATCATAAGCTATGTTTTTAGAAGAACTGCTGGCTATTACTCCACCAAACAGTGAAAAGTCTGTCATCATACACATGCTTGACTGTCTATCTTCTGTGGACCAAAATAAAAATTACTAGAAGGAAAACAAAATCTCTGTGTGTCCATATAATTCAAGTATTTCTCTTAAAGTGGAGGTTTTATAAACAATGCAAAACAACAGTAATGCCTTCAAACATAGTTGATAAATCAATGTGTAGATAGGTGGGCATGAAGAAAAATACATGTACTGTATAGTGGGGCAAGAAGTATTTAGTCAGCCACCAATTGTGCTAGTTCTCTCACTTAAAAAGAAGAGAGAGGCCTGTAATTTTCATCATAGGTACATGTATACCTCAACTATGAGAGAAAAAAGAACAAATCCAGAAAATCAAATTTTAGGATTTTTAAATAATTTATTTGCAAATTATGGTGAAAATAGGTATTTGGTCAATAACAAAATTTCCTCTCAGTGGTTTGTTATTTACCCTTTGTTAAAAGGGTTTTCTTTAAGTCTTCACAAGGTTTTCACATTCTGTATTTTGGCCCATTCCTCCATGTAGATCTCTAAAGCAGTAATGTTTTGGGGCTGTCGCTAGGCAACACAGACTTTCAACTCCCTTCAAAGATTTTCTATGGGGTTGAGATCTGGAGACTGGCTAGGCCACTCCAGGACCTTGACATGTTTCTTACGAAGCCACAAGCCACGGGCCACGGGCCACGGGCGGTGTGTTTGGGATCATTGTCATGCTGAAAGACCCAGCCACGTTTCATCTTCAATGCCCTTGTTGATGGAAGGAGATTTTCACTCAAAATCTCACAATACATGGCCACATTCATTCTTTCGTTTACATGGATCAGTCGTCCTGGTCCCTTTGCAGAAAAACAGCCCCAAAGCAGGATGTTTCCTCCCCCATGCTTCACATTAGGTATGGTGTCCTTTGGATGCAACTCAGCATTCTTTTTGTCTTCCAAACACAAGTTGAGTTTTTACCAAAAAGTTATATTTTGGTTTCATCTGACCACATGACATCCTCTTCTGGATCCTCCAAATGCTCTCTAGCAAACTTCAGGCAGGCCTGGACATGTACTTGCTTAAGCAGGGGGAAACATGTGGCGCTGCAGGATTTGAGTCCCGCAGTTTCAAGAGTTCGCGCTTCCTCATAATCAAAAGGATAAAGTTCAGCATATGTGGCGTACTGTCCGGGGGGCGAGCC
>JAUMHG010000281.1:3796966-3815739 GCA_032359395.1 Enteromius anoplus
TATACACACACACACTCATAAAAATATATTTTGGATTAGTCATTTGACAGGAATAATTGAGCATGATTTTGGTGTTAAATTTCCCATCCTGTGGACTATTTGGGACACAAGGGAAGTATACTTTGGGCTTAATGCGTTATGATCCCTATAGTGAGAGAGTAAGACTCCCCCAAGGCAGATGTGGGAGTGGTCAAAGTAAAGCCTCAGAAAGTCCATCATCAGGTCACTGCACTCCCTATTAACCCCCTTCCAGTGTCTGGTGGTCCCGCCTCAAGCAGTCCCATCATTTATTGATAGAGTTTGTCTATCCTGGTGTGTCATATTCATGGTGTGCGATCTTAATGTAGTGTCGCATAACGGACCCCTGTGTATTTAAACTGATATAATTACACGGGAGCCTCTGTATTTAACACGTTCACTAGGCGTCTCAAAAAACGAGCATTCATATTATCTACAATGAGCACATCCGATTTGTCTTGTCACAGCATTCCTTGCAGTTCTTGACAGTATGTTCAAGGCAGCGGTGCATAGTTGTGTCGTCTTGTCACAATCCGCTTCGTCTCATTTGCTGTAGCACCTGGCAGAGAAGTGACTGTTTCTTTTTGTGTCCTCTTTGACTGTGTCCTTGTCTCCGTACGGCTTGATTTGAGAGAGAGAGCTGGCCAGCTTTGATGATTGAGGGAGATCGAGTTCCAATCAGCGTGGTTAATTACTATGTCCAACTGAGGTGAGAGGTGCACATGCAGCGATGCTTTTCTGCAGCCGGGAAATTACCTGTGTGCTCCGGGGATTCGCTATCTGTTAGAGACAGCTCGCCGACTCCCAATAACAGATTCGTATCGTCTTATTTTCATTCATTTGCTGCTGGAAGGCTTTTCTGCTTCACGTGGACTTCCCTGCCCTTCCCCCGTTCTGAGCTGCACTGTTCAGCTGCACCTTTGTGGAGCTTCCATCTGCATGTGATTGGCACATGCTTTCAGATACATTATAGATAGCTAACTGTAGTCGGAAACCAGTTAATATGTCTTACTTGTATCATCTTAGCTTTAACGTGTTTCAAACTTAGTGAGTTCACAGATGCTCTCCCAATTGGGGGGGGGGGGGGGGGTTATTATTGTTAGTTGGGAATTATTGAGGAAAGGGAAGACCTTTCAGTATAAAAGTTTGAGCACTGCTCTAAATATATTTAGTTCCTTACTGAGAAATATCTACTATATCTACAGTATTTTTGTATGCTGTAGATGTTTGTGCTTATTAGAGAGTGTTGATAGCTTACCATCAGGCTGTTAGAATCAATTGTAAGCTTCTATACATGAACTTAATGTAAAATTGCGGTTTTGTGGCATATCCCTGGGTCCATAGGACTTGTAGGGTATTCCGATTGTCATTTTATGATTTATGATCCACTAGTGCAAACTCCGCAGTGGACTATTACCCAACAGTCTATGTGGCAAAGTGTAGAGTCGGAGGGGGTGCCATTTGGGACTCTGCCTAAATTGAGTCTCCTGAGCATTTTATGTGCGGAGCACTCTTTTTGCACAGTTGCACTATTGAAAAGCACTATAGCTGTCTTTGTAGAGTGTTTAAGTCTCTTATGATGCTTCACTTAGGTTACAGTTTTGCCTATGCAGGCAGTAGACAGTGTATTATTTGGATGCATTATCTAATACATCTTGCATTATATAGTATTAAATTTTGCACACTGCATTAATACGGCATTATATACATAGGCCTATATTCAGGTTCTCTTCTAACCCTTCCATTCACAGTAGATTATTAAGATGTGTTTGGAAGAATTTTGTAATACTAAAATGCATTTCCGAGGGCAATGAACTTTTTTCTTCTCTAGGGCTTAAATATCTCATGGATACGAAGCCGTCATGATAACTAACCCTTGGTTTGCTGAACTGAAAATGTAAATTATGTCGTTATTTATTCTTTCCAATCCCAAAAGATTTTTTTACATGGAGCGCAAAAGGAAATGTATCGCTGAATGTCCAAGCTGCTTAATTCTATACAATGAAAGTAGGCTGTGATTTATACTGCCAAGCACCTTAAAAGCTCATAGAGTCTTCTGAGAGCTTCTTTTGTGTTTCATAGAAGAAAAGGTTTGGGGGACAACTTTAGAGTAAGGAAATGATGGCAGAATTTACTTGAATTTCTCCTGAAAGCAACAGTTCACCCCAAAAAATAATTTACTTACTGCTCTGTCATTTTAAACCTGTTCTTCTGTGGGACATAAAAGAGGATGGGCGAGTATATATATATATACATGTATATACAAAAAATTGTTGTAAAGAAGCTTAATAACACTCTAAAGGGAACTACAGTACAGCAGCAAATGAAAGGTGTTGGATTTTCACAAGTCTATCAGTGTCAAAATTAATTCAGCTAAATATCCTGTAATTCTGCTAAATACGGTAGCGGGGGGACAGAATTGGCTTAAGCTTGTGCTCAGGATTTGTTAAACCTTGGAAATGCTCCCTGGCAGAAGAATGAAGGGTAGCTTGAGGTGTTTTGAGTTGCGAAAATTGTATCCTTTCGCTTCTGTTCTGCCAGCTGAGAGTGTGCCAAACTAATAAAGCCGGCATGGAGGCCTACCAATCATTTTGTACAGCCGTTACACCTCGGACCCTTGTTGAGAGGGCAAAGGCACTATCGGAACATCCAGACCGTGGGGTGAGGGGCTGCCGCTGGCCAGGGGTCCTGAGTGGGAGAGCAGCCTTTGTTCCTTGTAGCGGCTCTGAAAGATGAAGTGGGCATCTGTGTTGAAGACAATACAGGAGACTGTCATTCTCTGTCCGTTCTTTTATTCTGTGGTGACAGTGACCTTTAAAAATAGCTCATCTTCCCACCTCGCTATTATCACTGTAGTCTATCCTTCCAAGATTTGAGAGGAGGTCATCGTTTAAACAGACCTCTAAAGCCAAACAATAAAACATGACTCATTTTAATGGGTCAATAACCCCAAAAGGATACTTGATACAAACCAACTCTGTACCAGAGAGTAAAACTTAAATCAATATTCAGTATAACTGGGTAAAATTTTTATAATAAATGCCTATATCACTTTTCACCCAAAAATCAATAAAGATAGAAAATGTTGCATTAACAAAAGATAATAATAATTATTATTATAATTTTTTTTTTTTAAATATTGGTTATTTTTTGGTAATTCATCCACAGACATATTTCTAATTTAAAATGTTATGTATTTTATTTATTGCATTAAATTATTCTCATTACACATTATATCAATTAGTGTAAAAGCAATACTGCAAAAAAAAAAATTTAATACTATTTTTAAATAATTTTTCAAGAAATGCTACCATTATATATGTTTTAGTTTTACTGTTTTATTTAAAAATATATTTATATATATATTTTTTTTTTACAGAAATAACATATTTTTGCTTTAATTTAATAACGAAATAATTATGCTAAAAGTGGACTCTTCATCCAAAATAGATTTTCTTTTTTTCTTTCGCTTTTTGGAGTAAATTTGATCTGTTAACTGGTTTCATGATTGTTATTCAGTTGCTCCTAAAGGACAAATACTACTATAATATGATAACAAATGAGCAGTTATGATGTTCTGGTTTTTTTTCTTTACTTCCTATATTTTTGTATATTAGAATGATGTTCAATTTTAGCTATCAGCTTGAGATCATAAAGCGTACCCAGAGAGAACAATTGAATAGACGGGTTTAAGATGCAAGATCTCCACAGGGAAGTCCAAACCAACACATCCTTGAGTCCAGTGCTCTACCTGTGTTCAGCAGTGACAGATGGGGAAGGAACGATCCTGGAAGATAAAAGCAAGCTGGGAGAGAAGTAGACACACTAGAGGTGGACAGACATGAAAGAAAAGAGGCTTTCCAGTCAGACTAATGAGCCTGAAAGGGAATGACAAAAAACTAGGATAGAGTCTAGGAAACTAGAAGCTGCTTGATATCTTGGAAATAAAATGTGTACCTGTGACTGGCTATTTTCCAAAGTGCAAATGGTTTTTACTCTAAGTCTATTTATTTAGCTGTAGGTCAAACTGCTCAGAAGCCTCTTCTACTCAATAACGCAAAGCCGCAGGGCATTTTCACTGCTGCGAGTAAACTAGAAACAGAAGTTCTGGCAAAAGGCGTCCTCAAATGCAATTTCCAGATGTGATCCCATTGACACTGATATGCTGACTTATAATCTTCTTTCTATGTGGTGTAATAAAAATAGCTATTTTGATTTAGTATCAAAGACCGCTTTGTATTATTTCGATGTGAGCTCTTTTATTCCGAGGTTTTTTGTTTTGATTATATGTTTATGTGCAATTCCCATAATGCTTTCTGGAAATGACTTGAGCCTCATTAAGAGGTGATCTGGAGAGAAAGTGTTTTTTCGTCGCTCTGCAGCTGAAAATGAAGGTTGTGTACAGTACCTGATCGGCACAGCATGGTCTTTGTGCAGGAGCCAACAGAAGAAACCAGGTACAGGAGGTCTTTGTTTCTGAAGAACTCTGTGTCTCTATGTTCATATTTCATTCATAGAAAACTGGCAGTGCGGTTAGAGTGCATTAACTGATTACTGATAGCTTAATAATATTCTCTTTTAAGTATTAAGTAGACCTAGAGTCACATTAGAAACATTCAAAAGTCACCTGATCAGTAGTAGTAGGAAATTTAAGGTAAAATATACACAAAGTTGATCATAAAGAACTCTCTGTAGCTATCTTACCCATCTGTCCTCTACAGTCTGACAGATGCTCTATAGAGGTGAAAGTCTTTGGATGACACACAAGACAAACCTTTTTTCTCCCAAATCTCCCTGGCTTGAGACATTTCTACTGACTGGAGCTGTGGCTCTGAAGTGCTCTTTGGATGTGGAATAAAATGGATTTCACAGGACTAGGGACAGGAGTAACAGCTCATACTTATCAAACAGACAACCTCATTTTCTCTTGGTTCCCTGCACTGTGGGCTGCAGAACACATTTTGAAGTCAATTCCTGAGCAGTGAAAAGTAGAATATATTACGCTTCTGCCTGCCTCCTGACACCAAATAACTCTATTAAGATGATAACAAAAACTGACAAACATGTATTTTGGACAAATACCACGGTAGCAATGTGTTATCCATCTATGTAAATCTATTTCCTGTTAGCATGACAAGATTTGGGCTTGATGAGGTTAAAAGCATTGAGGTGGTCAAATTAGTGAGCCCCGTTTTAGAAATATTCATATCCTTCCGCAGGGATGGTCAAGGTTGCTCACTTTTTCATTATTCATAATTTGTTTGACAATATCCTGTGAAAATCCAATATTCTTCTGACCTGCTTAGTATTTAAAATCATTCACCGCCACAGAGTCCTCGTATCTAATCTGAATTTCAAGTGACTCTAAAGAGATTGCGTAATTGGTCTATGCTGCGCTTTTTCTTCAGTGTTTTGAGCCCATTAAATGATAAATATGGTGCAGGCTTTAAATCCGGAGAATAAATATTTGCAAACTGAACGAGAAACTCATTACAAGAGCCACTGATATTTGCATGTTTGTGGAAATTCCCTGTAGTCCCGAATGCAAATAAAGTATAGGATGCAATTTCTGGGTGATACAAATAATTCATGACTAATATTGCTGCTATTTGTAGCTGAGATCTTAAAGCGTGTTGGCCTTTGGAGGAGGAGGAGACGCTGAACGTGGTGTCAGTATCCGCTTTACTGTGGGACTCTGGGATGCAGGTGTGAGCAGCAGCAGATGGTCATCAGTTGTAGCTGATGGTGAAGTGGTAGCTGGACCTCTGTGCACGATCCAAACAGCCACTAATATGCTAATGATTAAGTGCGCTGATCTTCTGATTCCCTGCTGTAGGGAGGAATTCCCTTATCGTCAGTAGAACACAGGACTCTCCATCTGTGGAAGGCACTAGAAGAGATCTCCCTTGATTATTGTGTGTTTGTGTTTTCTGTTTCTTATTAAAAGTACTATGATGATAACATGATATAGTGACCGTATTGGATGGTAATAACTATAGTACTTTTTTACACTACGGTTCAAAAGTTTTAAAACAGTAAGGTATTTAATGGTTTTCAAGATGTTTTTTGATGCTCATCAAGGCTGCATTTATTAGATTAAAAATCCAGAAAAACTAATATTGTGAAATATTATTTCAATTTAAAATAACCATTTTCTGTGTGAATATATTTTAAAATGTAATTTATTCCTGTGATACAAAGCATCATTACTCCAGTTTCAGTGTCGCATGATCCTTTCAGAAATCATTCTAATATGCGGATGTTTTATTAACAGTGTTGGAAACAGTTGAGCTGCTTAATAGTTTTTTTTTTTTTTTGTGGATTCTTTGATCATTAAAATATTGAAAAGAGAAGGATTTATTTAAAATTAATAATAATGTTCAGAACTACTGTTACAGTAGTTTACTGTTTCACTACTGTTCAAAAGTTTGGGATCAGTACATCTTTATTCTTTCTTCTTTGAAAGAAATTAGTACTTTTATTAACAAAGGATCTATTGAATGAACAAAAAAGTCACAGCATAGATTTACATTTTAGAAATGTTTTATATTTGGTAAAAAATTGTGTTGTTTTTTTTACTTGTTATTCATCAAAGAATCCTGAGGGGGGAAAAATCACAGGTTCCAAAAAATATATTTTCCTGCACAACTGTTTCCAACATTGACAATTCTAGTAATAAATCAGCATATTAGAATGATTTCTGAAAGTGACACTGAAGACTGGAGTAATGATGCTTTGTATCACAGGAATAAATTACATTTCAAAATATATTTACACAGAAAACAGTCATTTTAGATTGAAATAATATTTCACAATATTACAGTTTTTTCTGAATTTTTATTCTAATAAATGCAGCCTTGATGAGCAGAAGAAGCATCTTTAAAAACAATTAAAAACCTTACTGTTTAAACGGTAGTGTACAGTATATATAGTGGGGTCCAAACACCTGAGACCAATCTGTTTTTTTTTTTCTCATTTAAATCTGAAAATGAACCGTTGCTTATAAAAAAATCCTGAAATACTGAGTTTTAGGATCTCAAAGCATTTAAAACAATGCCAATTTAATATTTGATGTATTGTGCACACATATAGATAGCTATGTTCAAATAGCCCAGTGGTTTAGATACTAATAGACAATATGTACTAAAAAATAGATACTAAAGAGTACTATCGTGGTAACATTGAATAGTGATTGTCTTGGGTTCAGACACTAGTTAAAAGATACTAAAATTCAACCTGAAGTTCATTTAAATTCAGTTTAAGACAACACTAAGCGTACAATATACACAAGTTTATTTAGATTTGTTTTTCATTTAAATCAGGATATGAACAGTTCCTATGGATACAAAATGTAGAGATTCAAACAGTGAGCAAAACAAATTTGATTTCTAGATCACCATAAGCAAAAGCAAATGTGTAAAATTGACCATCAGATTTCCTTCCATTGAAGCGCACCAGACATTTGTACCAGCTTAAGTGCTGATGTCATTAGAAGTGAGACATATATTGTACAAGAAATCCATGTAAACATTTGAATTAAATTTCTCACATTAGGCCTAGTGGTCTTTTAGAGCCCACTCTACACCAGATTTCATTGGTGTCTGTTATAAGCACGATTTCTTTATTGGAATTCTTTGCTGAAAGCTACCTCTGGACTATGAAGTGCAAATGATGTTTGTGAACAGAAAGTGCATCTATCTTACAGGAATGAATCTAATCCAGATGTGTTTGTGCTGGAACAATTGTTGCCTCGCATCAGTCTCAAGGAAACGATTCGAGGAGAGCTTGACATTTGCCAGAGCGCAATTATCTTATATAGCAGTTCAGCCAACAAAAGCAGCTGTTGTAAAGCTCTCTGTGCCGTTTCTATAGAAGTCCAAATGTGGGACAGCACATAAATACTGTATAAGTGTTCGGCTCCAGGAGGCCTCTCTTAGTGGACAGAGGGTTGACCACAATTACTGCCCACAGACCCCGATACTTCCTATCTGACCAACACCTCCAATCTCCATTCCGGGAGACTTTAAGACCATGTGGGAAAGTAAATATGCTTTCACTTTGGGAGTGAGGCCTATATATATATATATATACATCTATGTATACACAAATGCAGTACTAATGCTTATGAATGTTCAACAGTAACGTTAAATTCAAACGGGCTATTAAACCAGATAAATTATCCAGTTGTAAAGTCTGACATCGGGTGTCTTTGTTTTCCGGGTCCAAACACTATCATGTTCCACAAGCCAACAACAAACATTGTTATTATACACTCACATTGAGCTACTGCCAAAAAATCATGAGCCTAACTTTTATCTCCACACTGAATAATTAATTTGCCAGACAGTGATTCATCCTTTCTGTGTTTAAAATACGGGCGTCCTTGATGGTGAGCCCGGGGAATACTGGGTAATTAAAGGTGCGCTATAAAAATAGTGTTCATTGAATATGAATCAAAAATGGTATTCTCACTTTAAAGAGAGTAGAGGCTTGAATATAGAAGCAGTTTTCAATGTGGGATGACATCATAGATTGATTTTTCAGGTAGGCAGCAACAAACGTGTAAACAGTTCACTTTCGAGTTAAAGAGGGGAAGAAGGGTTTCCTCTTTAGCAGTGATCCCTGACATTAACCCTTGAGTTAAAATGGCAGGTTTGGTTCTTGTGCTGGCCCCAGTCATTCCATCTCTTTGTAGACTTGCCATAAATCAGACTGAACTGGTTCTCGTCACTTGGTGCAGTATTTAAAAAAAAAAAGCCTTAAAAAGCTCATTATTCATTTCCCATCCAAGTAGTACAGATGATTCCAGTTATTTATCTACACAAAGTCCTGATGACTCTCGGGGCCAAGATTTGAATAATTTATAAGGACAAATGCAAAGTAATTGCGCTTAGTTTGACTTTTCGCATTAGACTTGTCTGTTCTAACCCTCGTTTCTTTTTGAGAGAGCCACATAACAAGATATTCAAATGAATGTCCTGATGTCCAAGGGCTCCGTTTGTAATTTTACGCTTATAATTAAAATGATTTATAATGCATTCTGTACCGCAATGTTTGGTCATTTTTGGACACTAGTAATAAAGTTTAGACATTTGAATAGATGTGTTTGGCTCTCAAATGCGAGAATAAAAGAAATTATATTAAGTTGAACAAATGTTGTATTATGTTAAATATTTAGAAGCTAAAATAATTTGAATTTCATTGCAGTGATGCTAATACCTTCTGTTATTAAATCCCTCAACCCAAAGTTCAACCTAATTTCAGTTCCTCATACTGTGTTATGATGTAAACTCCAGGTCTGATTTTATCCTCTTTCTTCTTAGGATCAGCAGTGAGGAACTTCAGCCCATTCTGGTTCTCCACGGAGCCGTCGGATACTCTGGCAGTGCGAGGAGCGCCGACGCTGCTCAACTGCTCAGTCCACAGCGAGTCTCCTGCCAAGATCGAATGGAAGAAAGACGGCTCTTTTCTCAGCCTGGCCTCAGACGATCGCAGGCAGGTCCTGGCCGAAGGTTCTCTGCTCATCAGCTCAGTGGTCCACTCTAAACACAATAAACCCGATGAGGGGGTTTACCAATGCGTGGCCACTATAGACAACCTGGGCACCATCGTTAGCCATACAGCTAGACTCAATGTAGCAGGTAAGCCACATGTTGTTTGATGCACACATCTACACAGCATTTTCATACAAACTGTGTAATATATATACATCATTTATTGCCATGTTGCTTCAGCGGTTCTTAACTAGTTTTGCTTCTTTATACATGTAAGGACAGAATGACAGCTCTGTTTGTATGTCCTGTCTACTTCCTTCAGCGTTATTGCCTGCAGTGGAGTTCAGTAAGTCAGTCAGGGTGTCTGCTGATGCAGCACCATTGTTGTAAATGTGTGAGAGCATGTATGTTTGGCTGTACAGCTGCTGCTATATTGGGCCCTTTGAGTCGAAATGAAAGTGACCTTGTTTCATTTGCAGGAGGCAAGCAGCAGGGATTATGAGGTGTTTGAGTTGGGTCTTACCCTGAAATTCAATTTGCTGTCGGAGGGAAAAAGGAATGCAATTAAGTTACATCAAGCCCTTATGCAGTCTTGCAGAGTTGACTGTGTAACCTCACTAAAATCTCTCTGAAGGAGTTTTGCTCTGACAAGTCAAAGGAAAATGCTTTTTTTGAGGTAGCTCAAGAGTGGAAGTCTGTTTTGAGTGAACAAGCTCATTATTTTTGAAGCGCAGGTTGCAAATTTTCATTGGTCTTTTTTTTTGTGAGGCATTCTCAGCTGTGCAGCAGATTGGACTAAAGTGTGTGGTTTTCTGACAGTCCGCACAGCTTAAATGGCGTTTCAGCAAAATTCCCATTACTGGTTTTTGGAATTTTTCCATAGGGATGGAAAGTCACTTAGTGACTTACAACTTACTGAGATACCACTTATATAAGTGTATATAATATCTCAAATGTTCCTCCTAGACAGTTTTCCTTGAAGAAACAGATTTTGCATGTGTCTAGTCTAAAGCAGGGGTCCTCAGCCTATTTTAGGACATGGATACTGGAGAAGACACCTGAGCAGTGATCAAATGTTTCTTTGTATGATATTTCAGTATTTATAGTTCATGATACTTACTTATATAACATATGCACAATTACTGTAGTGCCGCATATGGATGTTTTTTTTCTACCTACATTTTAAGTGAAATCTTTAATCTTTAAGAATTTCTGTGTACTGTACAGTATGTGCAGGTTTACTACACAAAATGGCCCTCGACCCTTTCTGTCCGGGATTCAAAGAGGGGAAGATCATCAATAAATAATACAGCAGTACCATCATCTTCCACAAACTTATACGTGCATGCACTGGCAATGGATGTCTATGAAGCAACTGTTTGCTTGCGTAGTGTGTGTTTGTAAAGACCAGGATAAAATGTGGCTGCAGTAATGCTCTGGATGTGCTACATACAACTGATAATGCTTTGAAGTGTAAATTTTGAAAAGGAGCAGATTCATTTGTATTGCCAGCACAAACAATGCCTGCGGTGTTTTGTTCTGTTTTCAGGTGAGCTCATAAAAAGTCGCCTTTCTTCGCTTCACTCCCACATTTTATTCTTTCAGAGACCGTGAACCGTCTGCTGTGGCTGACAGCCGTGTAATAAAAAGGTTAATTGTTGCGTCTTTGCTGTGGGCTATTACAATTCCATTGCGTTGGGAACAGCTCTGCCGTCGCCACAACCTGTGAGACGTCAGAGCGACAGGCACTCAGACAAATAGGAGAGTAATCAACATGATGGATGGAAGAAAACCGTGTCCCTCCTTCCGCCAGTCGCTTACCACTTATTTTTCTGCTTAACTACACATAAAAACAAAGGTCCTATTCTATCTCTTTGCAGCAGCGAGACGGTGGCCGTCACGTCCGCGTTCAGAAGGGGATTAGCCACAGCCTTGGCTATTTGTATTCTTGGAGCGTCGACTCGAGATGGCAGGGAGCAAGACGTGGGTAATGGGAATTGTCTTACTCGTGCCGCCTCACAGCACGCTCCACACTTTGAACCCAAGTCCTCAGGGCAGACTAGAAGCGGGGTCGTTCAAGCTGCCAAAGAGAGGACCTGAATTGAAAGACCTTGTTTGTATGCTCCACTGCTACTCTGGAGGAGCTCAGCAATATTTCTCTGCATTTCTTCCTGTCTCTAAAAATGAGGTAAAATGTTGCTGTGTAGAATCACCTTGTGGCGCCCTTTTGTTGCAGGGATCTTGCCAAGTAGGACATGTTCCTGGATCACCTTTCTTATTCGGCTTGAGAAAAGTCTATAGTAGCTGGAGAAAGTTGGCATTCTGATACTTCTAAATGGTAGTTACTTGGCCGGCACATCACCCCCCCTATGCATCCCTATCTTCCTGTGACCTCTGCCCGAGTGGAGTTGTCCTGTTCCCCGAGCTGTCTGCTGGTCTCTCAATCAATCAGTGTATCATTTCACACTTCAGCCCTCTACACTCACCCGGCCCTGCTGGCTGCCGGCCCAGCAATGAAATTCAAACGAAACACAAACAGCTGTGAATTTGAAAGAACGGTGACACTGGTTTTGTTGTTGCTTATGCTCTGAAAAGACCGAATGTCTTATTTAGGAAAAGTCTCTGTATGCGTGTCTAAAATGCTAGGCTACTAAATAGCCGGTTGTTTGCTCCTGTGTCAGCTTTCAGTTTGAACACTGAAATGAATTGCAGCCTGAGATAATATCTTAGACAATGAATGCTGTCTGAAATTCATTGTGTGCTCATTTGAGTTTGAAATGCTTTATCAGCGCTGCGGTGAAGTATGTCTACTCCCCAGATAGGCGCCTTTCTGAAAACATGCCTCTACTGTTTCACTGACGTCTGTATTAGTACATGTGTGTGCTTGTGTATTTATGTATATGTCATTGGGAGGGTATTTTGGTTAAATGAATGGGCGTAGACAATAAGCATGGATCAAGTTTAGGGGCTTGGGTTTCGTTCCTATACTTAAGCAGGGACGCAGAAACCTCCCAGAGAGTAATATTTACACAACATCCACACTCAGGAAGAGAACACAGAGCCGTTGTTTCGTGGTAAATTTTGGCACATGATTCCATTGACCTGAATTGTCATGTCTTTGGATTGGCTCCACTGCCCGCGCTTGCGGCTTTCAGCTGTGCAGCCTGTGCGGGACGTTTTTAGCTTGCGTACAGGCCAACTACATTTGTCCGTGTATGCTCCCATACATATTAAAGCAGAATCGTGCAGAGATCGTATAAGAGGGAGTACATAGATGGATGGCTTGTAGAGAAATGAATGAGAGAACCGCTGCACTCAGTATGGTGGCTGCCTTTAGGTTTAAAGAACCAATCAGCTCAAAGTTTGAGGTAGCTAAAGGTAGACAAAACCAAATTTAGCTCTTTGGTGTGATTTGAGCAAAAGGCGGCAAAATTAAGCATGCTTTTGTTGACATGCTGTTTGATCAAAACCTTAACCGGTAGTTATCATAGGGGCATGATTCTTGCCTGGTAAGACCTTTTTTCAAAATGTCCCCAAGATCAACTTGCATGCCTTCTTTCTTGCTTGTGCTGTACATTTCCCATTTGTTAAACTGTTGTTCTTTGAATAGATCAATAATATTTAGCACAGGAGCCAGAGCATATTGAGAGTTGGTGTTAGTGCGTGGAGGAATTGACTCTATTTTAAGGTCTGTTTTTGTTATCATCCAAATACCGATATTAGTGTCAACGCGCTGACAGTTAGATGTCTGCAGTGCGGTAATGTGAGAGGACGCAAACGCCAGTGCAGCTAGAAGACTAGTAGTTACCGAAGGCAATCTAAATATAAGATTGTACAAAGCATGCAGTATTAAATATCGAAGGTGAATGACAACTGATAGTTGATTGTTCATCCAAAAATAAAAATAGTGATTAATTACTCGCCTTCATGCCGTTGTAAACCTGTACGACTTTCGTTCACCTTCAGAACATGAATTAAGATATTTTTGATGAAATCTGAAAGCTTTCTGAAATCTCTTTTTTCTTCGTGCAGAATTTTCATAGCTTCTTGACATATGGTTGAACTACTGATGACTATCTCCGCAACGTCCTTGCTACCTTTCTGGCCCTGATCATCACTATATAGGGAGACACATGTCTAATTGGAATCAGATGTAGCCTTAATGCATAGTGAGCCAACCGCTAACCCGATTTTACCAAGTGCACCATGTCCACATATCTGTTGACCCTGGAACAATATTGTGACTAGCCAATCAGATTTGAAGAGACAGTTTACAGTTTTTCTGAAGTTTACTCTTACGATCAGTGTTTGGTGCTTGTACATCAGTGTCAGTCATCTATCATTTCCTCTGATTTTAGGCATTACTCATGGGTAAGGTTAGGTTTAGATGTAGAGATATGGTCAAGACTATCTTTTTGCATTAAAATGTTGTTCCAGGGTCAACAAAATATGTTGACCTAGGGACGCATTGCGCTTGGCAAAATCAAGCGTGAGCCAACTATGGTTTTTCATTACTGAACCAGTTTCTGTGTTTCCGACAAACATTTGCAGACTTGTGTGGGTGGTACTAAAGCACCCTTTCGGTGGTTGGAAGAATTGTGTCTTTTTAGTATGATATTTGACCTTAAGCAGATCTCGCTCTTGGGCACAATAAACATGTAGCGGGCTACTTTCTGCATCAGCAGACACCAGACCTGCATCTAAAACCAGCAACCTTGAGGCTTTTATTTTGAAGTACGATACGTTTAACAGATTGTCAAGTAGTGGTACTTGCCTCAGATTGAGAGGAAGACAGCAGGAAATCACCCTATGAATCATTTATCATCCCTGACAAGCGGTTGCCGTCTTTTCTATCCTCGATGCTTATATGTTTGTTTCCGAGTTGTGCTGATGCAACAGACACATTTAGAGACTCTGTGTTTTGCATTATTCATGATTTTAGATTACTTCACTAAGAAAATCCACAGAGAATTCAAATCCCGTATCTAGCGATAGCAGGTAAACTTTATCACGCTCTCTCATGTTTAGCGCTTTTACCTGTGGGATCCGTTTATCACTCTTCGTCACTTACCACTTAGCCAAGGCTTCTCCCAGATGAGTCTGCATCTGAATCTGCATAACAAAGCAAATCTAGATGCTCTTGCTTCATTGTTTGTACTCCCGTAACACATTGAGATTCATTGTGCAGTGCTGTGGAGAGTGAGATTGGATGGTAGACAGCACGTCTCCGCTAGAGCAGGACTCTTTGGCTCTTTCAACTCTGCACTGAAGTGTCATTATGCCAAAAGCCTCTCATCTAAAAAATTGGCGCTTACAAATCCTGATCGCTCCTCTCGAGCTTCAACCCCAAGGGAAATCTTCTCTTCAATACAACTCTGATTGAGATGGACACAAGCAACACCGTGCATGGCTGTCCTTCATCAGATTGACGGACCTTTGAACTGTATCCATTTGGATTTTCTTAAAGATCGATGCTTCTGTTAAGAACTTTGAGTAGCCGTGACAGTCCTTACGGAGTGGGCTGTGATTTATTTTGTCATCCACGTAAAATGTTCTTTTGTTTTGCGGTCTTGGCTAAGAATAAATATTAAAGAAAGGTGCTAAATGAAGCATGCTTATGCTCTTTGGACCCCAGGGGTCTGTCTGACATTGTAAGAGGATCCACTGAAAACCATTGAAGAGGCATTTCTATGTAAGTGGTTGCGAGGGCATTCTGGGTCATTGCTAGGCTGTTAATCGAGTTTCTAGGTGGCTACTAGACTATAATGTGCATTAGTGCCCAGCCACTTTTTCAGCTGTGTTGAGTTTTTTTGAATCAACCTTTGAAAGATATTCTGAGTAAAGATGTATACGGTGAATCATAACATTTCAACCATTTATTTGAAGCAAAAAAATATTCATTTGGACAAAAAGACAAGAGGACAAAACAAAAATGTACTTGACAATAAGAAGAAACAACTTCTATCTCATTAAGCATTGCGAATTGCATTAATAAAGCAATTATGGAGAAATATAAAACCATTGATTTCAAGTTCAGAAACACTACAATTTAAGTCAATTCTAAAATATCTATATATATCTTAATTTGCAAGTTTTTCGCAGCTTAGCAAGACCTCTGCAAGCTTTTTTTTTCTGATGGTTGAAATTTTATATATAGCCTCCTAGGTTATTTATTTATTTTTTGCAACAAATTCAGCTTTTAAACAAGGTTTTTATTTTTTTTATTTTTAACAATAACTGATGGTTGCTAGGACATCGTTTAAGGTTCTAGGTCAGGGTCCTAATATGCAAAGACAAAATAGCTTCTACTGTGTAAACAATGTAGAACTATTATACAATTATTGTGATTAACATTGTGATTCCGGACCAGTAAATAAAAAATATTTAAAATGTATTTTAGTATTTTTAGCTTTAGATTTTCTTATAGTTTCCCATGGACCCACCATCACTCCCTTCCCACATGGAAAGAATCTATATGAGGATATATGCGCATATATATTATCATATATGTGCATATATACTGCATATAGGTTTCAGATATGCCCATATATACTATCATATATATGTGCATATATACTGCATATAAGTTTCATATATTTGCATATATCCTCATATAGATTCTTTCCATGTGGGGTGTTATCACTGTAACAGTTATTTATGTAATGAAATAATGTAAATCTGTTACATGTAAAACCTCTAAATACTGATAATATATAGGCGCATATATGCCACATATAGGCAAAATTGAAGTGCATATATGTGCATATACAGACCATATAAGTCTCCTGTATTGGATAGGGAGTTGGACTTGTAACCCAAAGGTTGGGGGTTCAAGTCCCAGGTCCGGCAGGAATTGTAGGTGATGGAAATGAATAACCAGCTCTTACTTCACCTTCAATACCATGTCTGAGGTGAGACCCTTGAGCACTTGGATGGGTTAATAATTATTTTTATATATTTTAATAATTTTACGAATATATAGGTAAACATATAGGTGCATATATGTACATATAATATAGGAAAACAACCAATTTTATATATGTCACATATATGTACACATATTTTAATAATATATAGGTAAACATATATGTGAACGTATATGTGCATATATGCACATATAATATAGGAAAACGGACAATTTTATATATGTCACATATATTAAAAACCTATATTAAAACATATATGTTTATATAGGTTTTTCCATGTGGGTTGTAGCCCACAGTTGTAAGTGGATCATGTTATATATCTTCATTTAAGGTTTAACACCTCCTAAACGTCAGTTTCCATAAGACTTATGGTAAGCTCCTGCTTAGCTCACTTGTCGTAACATATCCAGGCACCACGGTCAACCCTTCAGCCCCAGAATGCCATCTGTCTGCAGCCAGCAGATTCTCAGTTTCCTTCCATGCATAGCATTTTTCCCTCTGACTGAATGCACTTGCATTTTAAGCTCCTCATTATTGAGTATTTGGCTTACATGGTGTTTATCAGTGTCCAAATTCGCACTGTAGCGTTATTGATTTGTCCCGGCCATCAGTGAAGTCAAAACAATTTGAACCCGGGGATGTTTATTCTGTTTAGTAGCCTTTAGCAGGAGGCTCATTTGTATTTGTGTCACTGCTTTGTCTCGATCCTGGCCGCAGTTACACAGTGTCACTCAAAACTAATAAAAGATGGGGAGGCAGTCGTTGTTGCCACGTTACTGGAGCAGCAGGGGAGTGAATGCTTGTAGAAGTAAAGCAGACAGCCGATTCTCTCTCTCTGAATGAAATAAATCCGGTTTCCTAGTTGGACGTGCCTGCTGGGGCCCGCTTGGAGCAGCTCTTTGAACAACTACGGCAGAATGATGGGGATGAGGGGGATTTAAGTGCATAAGTTTAAGGTCCTTGTTTCACGAGGCCGCCCTGAACCCTGAGCGCAAGGGCTCTGGGGAATCTTGAGGAATTTCTCTGCTTGCTAAGTAACTTCTGTCAGTGTATAGCGAGTGAAGTGTGTCCAGGATTAGATGGTGAACCCAGGTCAAGAGCAGAGTGTGTTTGTAGCAGTGTTAAAAGCAGTATAAGGTACACACAGTTTAAGTTAAGTTAAAAGTTATTTCAGTGCCACTAGGATTGCTAACTACTAAAATAATGACTTTTAGAAAAATTCGCCATTGGCTGCACAGATAGCTCTGCCCCAAATTCCTATATTTGGTGCTATGTCTTGTGAAAAAGAAGCACCTTTAAGGTTGTTGAAATAAACCGTCAGAAGGAACTAAATCACTAATGCTTCTAAAAGTCGCTGGCTACACAAAAAGCTGTAAATTTGTTATTGAAGCAGTAGCAACGGCTGGATTACTTTCAGCCAGTTTCTCCCCAACGCTGGTGTGTTGAGCTGAGACTGTGCAGGAGAGGTGTGAGATGACATTCCTGGGTTTTCTCTGCTGGTTTGCTTTCACGGTCATGAAGTGCTGTGGTCTGAGGGGCCCCTGCAGCTGCAGCTCTGTTTGTGCCATGCAGCTTCACACCTCACAGGAGGAACCTGTTCAGACTGGTCAGATATGAAACAACAACACTAGAGGGGCATGTTTCAGACGTGTCAGTGGAGCCAACTCCATTGGAGCTAGAGAGGGGCTTTATCGCTAGCTAGTCTTCAGTGCATGTGGGCTATCTGAGACACCAGACGAATATATTCAATAATAAAATACAAATAAAAATGTCTTCTGCAGAACACAAAAATATGTCTTGAGAAATATTGGAAACGAAACTTAAAGAAAGTCATGAAACACCATATTAAGATATTTTTTAGTTATTAAGTATTTATATATTAGATGCTTAAAATCGCTTAAAGGTGCCATAGAATGGAAGACTGAATTTACCTTGGCATGGTTGAATAATAACAGTTCAGTACATGGACATAAGGGTGCTTTCACACCTGCCTCATTTAGTTCGGTTGAATCGCACTAGAGTTCATTTTCCTACTTGGTGTCGGAAATGCGCACCAAAAATGCGTATCGAGACCTCCTTGAAGAGGTGGTCTCGGTACGCTTTCAAACTAACACTGGAGCGGTTCGTTTGTGGTGAGAACATGATCCGAAGTGGAACAGACCCAACTGCAAAAAGTACTGCGCCTTTTTGGACTAATCCAGCTGGGCTGTGCATTATGGGATGAGGAGACGTATTTGTTGACAGTTACCGCCGTTTCGAGTGCATTAAAACATTGTTTTTCAGCTGCATCCGCGCTTCTTTCTCGAAATGTATAGTTTGTCTAAAGTGATGTATA
>JAUMHG010000281.1:3815839-3825873 GCA_032359395.1 Enteromius anoplus
GGTGCTGCTGAGTCACAATTATTTTATTAAACAAATTATATTTAAAAGTTCAAGTCATCGTCGAGTCTTCCACTTGAAGTCAAGTCAAGTCACAAGTCACTTGCTCTCAAGTCAGAGTCAAGTTAAGTCATTTCGTTACTTCCATCAAGCAAGTCGCAAGTCCTGAAAATTGTGACTCGAGACTCAGGCTCAAGTCAAGTCATGTGACTCGAGTCCCCCATCTCTGGCATAAACACATATTATGTAAAGAAAAACCTTATTATTTGTAATATAATTGAATTATATATTATTTTTCTTTCTTTCTTTTAAAACCTGGAATAACAGCTATTTCACTGTATTTGGTCTATCAAGTTACTGAAGTAAGTTTTCTTTTGAATTTCATTCTCATTTTAAACCAATATAAAACTTCAGATCTGATTGATCTGATGACAGGATTATAAGCAATCTTAATTGTAATATGCCAGTTTAACACAGACTGCAACAAACTTTTCTGTTTTCTTCTAAATTAAAATATCTCATCACGACTTGCTCATCTTCTGAGTGGACAATTCTCTGAACCTGTTGTCAGTTACGCTGAGAAAACAAACACCAAGCTCTAATGCAATATCAAATGATTAAATTTTTCACTCCAGATATATATAAGCAATGTGTTATTTTTAAAACGTATAACTAACATAACAGTAATTTGAAACTAGTCTTCTATTACAAAGAAACATTATATTTCCTTTGGGATATGTGCACTTCTGAATCCTGCAAAAACCATGGCCCTCATTTATCATCACAATGTGTAAGAGAAGTTTCACGCAAAGTGTGAGATCTACCAACATGTACTTATGGAGGTCTCACCGGGAAAGTTCTCACAGAGAACCTCAATGGGAGTGTTTCGCTTTGTGTCCCCAATCTTCTGGTAGCGTTCCTTCAGTGTGTCAGCCTACAAAGCACAAAACAACAACGTCTGATTTTCAAGCACTAAATTAGTAACAGTTTTAATGGCTTTAACATGCAGGTTCAACATACTTTTAGCCCCTGCCAAGGGAGACTACCCCGGAGGAAATACATGAACATGTGACCCAAGGCCTCAAGGTCATCCCTCCGACTTTGCTCTGCAAAAACAATTTAAAATAAAGTCAAGCAAATAGGAACATCATGCACACAATAACATGAAGTTGGTTCTGGTTGAAATCTGGTTCTGATTTGATTTACAAGACTATTAATATATTGATCCTATGATCAATCATTTTTTGTCCATCCACTTTTAAGAAAAATGGAACAAAAATTGAGTTGGAGCTATCAACATAGGAATAATTTAGGGTACAGGCCGATTTCAAATATCAGCACTTCTCAGATATTACTTACTGCAACTTTAAATGTTTTATAGTAAACAATCCTATCTCTTCAAATGACTTGGATTGAAGCGCTTCAAGCCAATCAAGAAACCACACAACGAATGGGTATAGTGAAATGCTAAATTTAATGTTAAGTCCATTTTAGGCTCAGAATAGGGAGGTTTCTTACACTTACCTTTCCCTAAGTGTGTATTAATA
The DNA here is from genome assembly GCA_032359395.1 of Enteromius anoplus. Lineage (NCBI taxonomy): Eukaryota > Metazoa > Chordata > Actinopteri > Cypriniformes > Cyprinidae > Enteromius > Enteromius anoplus. The sequence continues at coordinate 3,817,384 of JAUMHG010000281.1, forward strand.
GACATGTATCGAGCTGTGCCGGTAAGGCTCTTGTGCTCCCGGTAAGGAATGTGTTTTTTGGTTTCTGGGTCAATGTATTCTTTCGCAAGGCCAAAGTCTATGATGTGAATGATGTGCTCTTTCTTGTTTCCTTGTCGACCGATGAGGAAGTTCTCTGGCTTCACGTCCCTATAGATGAGGTTTTTAGAATGCACATACTCCATGCGGGATATCTGAGGAAATTGAACACACAGAATCAAATTATACATTTACACCGCAAAGCATCAGGTGCCAAGGTGCCACTACAGCAGCTCCTCAGAGAGCCTGTGCACTCACCAGCTGAATGGCGATCATCAGGACGGTCTTGAGGGAGAATGTTCGGTCACACAGGTCAAAGAGATCCTCAAGACTAGGGCCGAGCAGCTCCAGAACCATGGCATTGTATTTCCCACAAGGCCCAAAATAGTAGACCTGAGGCAGACCCTCTACTTTAAAAGGAAAACACAAGGAAAAAACATGAACATTAACTACAACAGTCATAACATAAGTGTGTAGTTTTAATGAAATGACGACTATAAAACTATAGCCTCAACTGATTAAAGCAACTGATTTTAAAATGAGCGGCAGTTGATACACAAGGCCGTAAATCACTGGTGAGCTACGTAATATCGTCTTCAGAATCGGAAGCAATTCATTTCCGATTTTGAACGGGATATTGCATAGCTCGTCAGTAATCTACAAAATGCAAATGAATAAATCGACGATTAAATCGGCCAGCCCTATTATATATACAAATTAGGGATGGCATGGTTCATAAAAAAAACAAAAAACGAACCGTTCCGTTCGGTGCATGCGTCCGTCGCACGGTTCGTGCTTACAAGGCACATATATTCATGTAGATGGCAATACACCTACTCCTTTTTTGCCAAATAAAAAGAAAGCATGTTGAAATCATCATGTCTTTCCTCTTGCTGTATCAAAATCTCACCTAGCTTTCCTCAGAGATGTTCCCAATAATGTGCTTTAAGTCAAGTCAAATTCAGTTTATGCGTGATTACATGTCATGATATAACTTTTTTATTACTGTATCCTAAATTGTGGATAATTAGGCTATATATCATATGCGGAAGTACATTTCTGGAGTGTGAAAGATCAAAAGAAAAAATAAAAAGAACCGTACCAAGCCGGAAACCGTGACCCTAAAACCGTGAACCGATCCGAACCGTGGGTTTTGTGAACCGTGCAACCCCCAATACATATATATTATTTAAAGGCCAAAGTATACTTCGGCCGATTGAGCATAATTTAAATGTGGAAGGCGCGAGACGGAACGCGGGAAGTCCCCCCGGCCCTAAGTCTGCGTACACTGGACATGATAAAGCGACCACTGAAAACCATTTGGAATCGGTGTCAGCACGTCATAAATAGAATGCGGTTTTCTGTCTGAGATTTGTTGCGCCGCATCATACCACTATCGCGAGGATATCGCCATGTTCTCGCAAGACACATCGTGTGTCATGAGATTTTGTCACACCCCTAATATAGGACAGACTAAGATACAGTGTATTCATGGGATTGTAATGTTTAAAAAATACTGAACGTTCAGCTGACCAACTGTCTTTCTGGAAAAACAAAAACGTACAGTAGACAAAAGTGTGTTTTTTTTTATTTGTAAGACGGCAAAACTTATATGATCTCTAGGACTATTAGTGCATGTCATTGTAAAGACTGTAAGTATGCAAGTACAATATTAACTTCCAGGTTGGTCTATAAAAACAACAACATCTGCAGACTCTACTTAATAGCTAAAGCATATCCATGTGTCTCTAATCTGTATGTGTCTTGTAAGGGTGATGTGGGTAGTTTCAGGCAAAGCCTACACTGCTCATTGTGTGGTGGTGTTGTAACACCCCTGAGAATAGAGCGCACTGTTGGCCTGCCGATGACTCATCTTGTGTTCAGACGGCACATAACACAAATTCAGTTGTTAGTTTCTATCCATCTCTGCTGATTAACACTTTCACAAGCTTTCTATCGACACTCCAGTGCTAGATGCTGCTGGAACAGGTGATTGGGAATTCAAACTTAGCGTTTGAAATTGTATAGCAATACATATAGGCACGTAATCGCTCAAAAAGCATATTACACGATAAAAATGTCAATTAAGTCATTTTCAGTTCATCAGTCATAAAGAGCGATTTATAAAAAGGTCATCATGACTAGGGCTAGAGTGAATTCACATTCACGGACTTCCACCGCTATCATTCACAATAAGGTATTTCCCTTGCCTGTTTATTACTTATTTTGGCTAATTTAAAAATGCTTTCTGCAACCTATAACAGTAATTTTAAGGCTGCTTTTATACTTCATTCTAAAGAGATGCATGATATACAATATAGTACAGAAAAAAAAATTAACACCAACATTGTGCAAATTTGGCGACATTGTGCTGTGGCTCAAAGAACCCATTTCGAATTTTTAATGAATCGTTTTCTCCCTCTATAATAAAAAAACTAAACAAACAATTCAATAATTAATTTAGCAATAAAACTAGATTATTTGTTGCTTGTAACAATTAATGTTAAGGTACCAGGGCTTGGTCTCACACCAGAACACCACAATCCATGTATTTAATGGAATGGTTTCTGGTACACATTGATTACGGTGACAAACAACGCATAAAACCAAAAAAAGATTCCATTGAGGTCTAGGTCTGACTAATTCAAGTGCGGTGTAGTTCTCCCAGTTAGTACCACTTTGGAGTCCTCAGTGCTCCAACAAAACGCCATCTGCCAGCAGCTCATTTGAGAGCGGGGCCACCTACGCCCGTTCAAACATGGATGTCTGACTGGAGAGGAAAAACCATGTGACTCTACAGCCTCCAGTTCACATACACCAGCCTCCAGTGACGCAGCTCGCTTCTGCCACACTGCACACTTAAACAAACCCCAGTTCAGCCGGAGAATCAAAGATTTCTCATGCCTGAGCTGGTTGATCAGTAGCCAAGCCATTCCCAGCCAAGCTCAGAGATTCAAGTCCCAATGCCAAGGCTGCCCGGAGGTGTATCAGAGTTCAACACGATACCACTACACATTAACCACAAACAAAAGAGAACTGTAGCGGAGGAAGAGACAAGAGGGTGACCTTCGTTTGGCTGGGTTCTGCCAACGTGATGGGAAATTATGGCGTGTACAAGAAGTTGTTAAATATTAATGGTTCATAAGGAAGTATTTTTAAAGGATGCAAGAGTAAGGGTCATCTTTATTAATGATAATGACAGTGGAATATCGATAAGTCATCTCTTAACACAAAGAACTATGGTACTTCAACGTTTTTAAAGATTATACCATTATAAAGCACCTTTCAAACCAGTGTATAAGTTTAGTAAATCATTCAATACCATAGTTAGTAGAGCCCGACGGATAAAGGATTTTGAAGTCCGATACCGATACAAATATGTGTTTGTTTTAAAATCCGATATATCTGCCATATTTTATTCTATTTTTTTTTTTTTTGTATTTATAACAGATTTCCTTTAACATCAGTTATTTAAAAGTTATTTATAAGTTTTAACATAATATGATAATGCATTTTAAAAAGAAATTTTTTCTTTTTGTTTTATTGTCACAACAGAACAGAGGAACATCAAAATATATTAAAGTTCTGATAAATAAAATGTATAAAAAAAGAAACTTTAGATATGAAACTTTAAAGTAATTTGAACAAAAACACAACAAACCGATAGTTTGGAAAATGCCAAATATTGGCCTGCCGATATATCGGTCGGGCTCTAATAGTTAGGGATGGGTTACATCTTATTGTTTGCAGTATACTGGTAAAAATTCCCCCCACAATACGAATTATTCTTCCCGTGACAACAATAAAGTCACTGTTGACATTTATGTGTGTGACAATGGGGAGTGATGTGAAGTTGAGCAGATAATTCAACAATCTTAACAACGGTTTAACTTGGATAGGTCTCAGCCTTGAATAAACGTAGTTCAGCAGCACGTGTGCGATACAGTTTTACAATGAGCCCGTTTACAAACCTGTTGTCCAACAAATATTACTTATTGACGTGATTTTTCTTCATATTAACTTCATAACATAGTCGAGTGTATAATAGAAATTATTTCTGTGACCAGACGTGGTTTTGTATTACAGAATAAGGCAGTAATAATACTTTATGTAAAGTGATAAATGCTATGTCGATTACCATTGCATTATAAAGAGATACTATATATGTTGTGCAGTTGCATTGTTTATTGTCAGGGCTGGACCAGAATATTTGATTATTCGAATATTCGTTCAATTTTAATATTTGCATGTTCTTTTTTTTCCTGAACACCTGGCATCCCTCGAAAACCCTTCTCATATGCTCTTGAATATGAATCGCCCATGAGTGAACATAGGGGTGGGCGATATACCGGTAGACACGATTAACCGGTAGAAATTTGTCAACCGATAGAGATTTTGGTCTACCGTCTTAACCGTGGTTGAGATCACGTGATGTTGCACGTTACATAACCACGCAATACACATTATCTTCGACAATGGAAGAAGCTTTTCAGGTGTGCGGATAGATTTGACGTATTTTATCTCACACTGACAGTCTTTCTCTTTGCAAACAGCAACATCTACACTGCTCCATCTGTAATTCTGAAGCCAAAATACTTCCACACCCATGACTTGACGCCGACTGGAGTGTGTAACATTTCACTTTCATTGCCAGCTCGCTCTGGCGGTTCCATCGCTCTTGAAAGACAGATAACTTGCGCGTGCATGGCACTACCAGAGACTCGCTAAGGTTTGTCCAAGAAGTCGCTAAGTTGGCAACACTGGTGTGAACATGAACAACATAGATAGACTGTGAAACGTAAGTAACGCGTGTGAAGTAAAAGACAATAATGAAGTAAGCGCCACCCGCAGCTTAGGAGTAGGTAGTGCGCTTACGTCGGAGCCATAGACAGTAAAAGACAGGTCAGAACGGATTCTAAAAATAGACAGGTGAACAAACAGGCGGAAAAATAAACACATTAATCGATACTCTTGCCGACGAATCGATGCATTGAATCGCCGGATGCATAATCGATGCATCGATACGAATCGATTAATATTTACACCCCTACTTTTCAGACCCCCTTTGCGACATTACTCCAAAAAAGCGACTAGTGACAAATCTAGCGACTTCTTGGACAAACCTCAGCGAGTCTCTGGTATTGCCGCGCACGTGCAAGCTCTTCTCTTCCAGTGCGCGTAACACCCCTCTGTGACGAAGCCAACAATGAGGAGATTGTAAAGAAAAAAGGTTCATCATCTGTGGGGTGGAATTGGCTTGTGTATAGTAAATGTGATACGAATGAGACGAACGTGATTTGCAAGGTATGCAAGAGCACTGTTTTAGAAAGCGGTGGAATCGGGGCATTCTTAGACGCTTAATGTGGCTTAACGCACCAAAATACTGACGAGGGAAACCCAAATTTCTTTCAAACCTCTCTTGTAATAATCACTAACTACTGTCAAAACAACGAGCCCATGTTTGACAGCTAAAGTATAATATCTTTAATATCTCATTAAGTGTATTCTCCCCCATAGAAGTCCATTATAAGCGTTTTAGAATGTCCCGTGGAGACTGGTATACTGTCAGGCACAATGTTAGTATGTAATGGTTTTTTTTTTTCAGAACAACAGGTAAACTTACAGTACACAGTACGTTAGTGCAATTCAGTTTAAATAAAATTATATTATATGGATTAGTTTCTTTGTGTTTGAATTTGTATTTATGCATTTTCAGATACAAATTGCTATATCGTGATATATATTGTTAGCTAGGTAGAAAATTGCTCATAGCGCCACAAAAGATTCTGGTTATATCGCCCACCCTTAAGTGAACATCATGAAGGTAATGATTCAGTTCAGAAGAGGACAAAAATTCCAAAGACCTCATCTGTGGTGAGCATTGACCGCAACCCTACATTGGCATTTGTAGCCAAACACCTCCTTTGCATTCAGGCCATTTAAACTCTGCATTTTCTCAAAAGCTGGCAGTGGCTGAGTTTTCGGTGGCTGAAATTTCAGTGCATCACTACTAACTACAAAATAAAAAACTGAAACCACAAATAAAGTTTCGTAATTAAATTTGGGTAACTCCGTTATGATACCTTTTTGGTATCAATAACAAAACAAGCCGCTTGCACATATTTTCTCTAAATTAATTAATGATCCATAGTCACAGAGAAAAGCTAATCACAGGTAACTCTTTAAAGTCAGAATTCTTTTTGTTTTTCTGTTCCCATCACTGCACCAGAAGACATTTTCTTGTTAGTCAACTATTGTGACTAATGCTTTCTGGATAAAATCACATAAGTCTACCATAGTAATGCCACTATTAAAACTTCATTTTGCGTTTAAGTGGACTGAGCTCACTCAAGATGCAAGGAAATCATTTAAGTTCACAAATCCCTTGGCATTACATGAGCCTCCACCTGTCCTGAAGAACAGAGAGAGATGGAGAGGAGACAAATAGGATGGACATGGATTACATAAGCGCCATGGGCGGTATTATGTCATTCACAAAGCTGCGCTTGAGGATGGAGAGACAGAGGAACTCTACCTCCCACCAGAACATCCTGCCCTCAACAGCACCACTCCTCCGCAACACACGCAGCGGTCAGGACAGCGTGATTAACAAATTGCCCACTTTGCTGGACGTGCTCATGCACAAACATTCACAGCGAGCACCACTGGAACAGCAGCAAAACAAGAGACTGGAGGACAAGGCACGACCGGTGAACAGGTTGGATGAAAGAGTGCGGTCAGTCATGTTTGCAGACGGGGGGAGTATGCGATTACGGGCAGGTGGTATCAGCCTGTGAGCGTGGGATACGCCTGGCTACGGCTCAGACTTCCTGTCAGGCCAACCCTCTTATGTGCGGAGAAGACAGGGGGCGGTGTCAAAAACACAGTGGCACCATTGGGACAAATGCAAACCATCCACTGCAATCTAAATCAGAGCTTGTCCAGAATGCACCTACAGCAAAGCAACACTGTGAGACAGGAATCTTTGCTGTGATATCTGTTTTTCCTGTCTGTCAGCCCAATCGCTGTAACATGACCTGAACTGCTGTGATGTCCGTGAATGTGTACCCACATGAAAGATTTCATTCGCTCTCTTTTGTACCTGAGCAGATCAGATTAAAGAGGGATGATCTCTAATGTAAACAGAAGAAATCATTACAGCTGAATCAGTTTGTGTAATCTGTTGACATCATACGCAGCAAATAAAAACCATTCAGAGAAACTGTCCTGAAAGCAGAGATGCAACGATCTATAGATTATAGATATTTTGTAGACCTTAAAATAATAATACGCTAATATTGAGTTAAAGTGCATGTTTAAATGCAAACAGCATATTGTATGTACTGTACTTAAATATTTAATAAAAAAAATGTCTCTTTAATTAGCAGTCATAAATATAAATGCATACGCCACATTTAAAACCAGAATAATGTGTCAAGTTTAAAGCTTGCATGCCAACTGTAAACAGCATACTGTAGTCACACCATGTTTACAGTGGACATAAAAAAAAAAACAAAAAAAAACATTTGTTACATTAAAATCAACTATGCTGGTATGCTGGAAAGGCTTGTCTGTGACAAGTCACAGTGATTTTATTATTTATTTCATTGTTGTGGTTTTAAAAATCAGATATAACAGTTCAGCATGATCACTACCAGCTGACACTAGTCACACAGTATATACCGTCATAGCGCCCAGCCTAAACCCTGACATTCAACCGATCTCCATAAGAGCATTACAAATGGAGTTTGAATATTAATGCTTGTGTGTAATCATAACACGTTAATCAGAACAGATGGGATGGACTGTGATCTCTAGACCAGTGATGTCACTTCTCTCCTCATTGATAAGAGCAGCATGTCCAGGCATGCGAGGGGGGCAGAGAGAGAGAGTGTGCACTGATCACACCATCACTTTGGAGTGGCGCAGCAGAAGATGAGTAATCATCACGAACACCCTCGTCACCGCCTGTGCTTCGAACTTACATTAGAAATATTCCGTTTACCTTTACAGGAAAGAAATGTTTTCTGAGAGCCCCAATACACCACTGAATGGCCGTTGTTCAGTCTGATGTTCCAGTACTGCTCCTTTAATTTCACAGACATCCTGAAAGGTCATTTCATCTGGCAGAAGCAGGACTGCTCAGAAGCCTGCATAACGCATCCTCTAAGCGGATAAGAATCAGCTGGAAGACCTGTGACATCACTGCACGATATTGAGCCGAGCAATGCTGCTGAAGCAGACCTCTCAGAGAATCATGTCTGGGCATATCTGTGTGCCGTCCTTCAGCAGTCTTCATGCTCAGTCTAGGGCTGCAACTAACGATTATTTTGATAATCGATTAGCTGGGCGATTATTTTTCGATTAATCGGATAAAACCTAAACACTTCTTTAATTTGATGTTTTGCTGATAACTATATAAAACCACAAATC
>JAUMHG010000281.1:3830819-3854651 GCA_032359395.1 Enteromius anoplus
GCGGTTATTATTCGAAAAGAACGAACCTGCAAATGTCTCAACTGACCAATCAGAATCAAGCATTCCAGAGAGACGTGCAATAAAATGAATTAATGGTGAGCTGTCATTTTAAACAATGTTTAAAGAGAATTGCGTGTGCTTACAGTGCATTTCGTTACGAGTTAATAGTATGGTTGTGTAAATATCTTCTCTTCTGTAGGTGGACTCTACCAAAAAGAGTTATCACCAAGCCCGGAAGGAAGAGCGCACGGCATTGACCCGTGAAACTCATGCCAAGGCTGACCCCACCAAATCCCAAGATGAGGTCCGCAAGTTCACAGATCGCCTGGAGAAATGTACCCAAGAGTCAGAGAAGGTAGCATGAGAAAAATCATGAACACAGCAGTTTTTCAGTTTTATTAAGGATTATAGTCATGTGCATTTTTACATTTGGTAATAACTGTATTAGCTAGTCTGCAACTGTCCTCTCTAGTCTGAAGGAGATGGGTGGGGAATGAAATGACAGAATTTCCTTAAACTTGGACAAGACTTGGCTTGTTTATTGCTTGTGCCAATAGCAGGGCCCCTGTGATGATGCCTTTGGACTTGTTGTGACAATGCAAAATTATGGGTGTGAATAGCATGTTGAATGCGTAGTTTCATTCATAAAAATATGCTTCCTGCAGTTTGTCTCCTCAAAGAAAAACATCAAGCAATTTTATGTTTTATTAAAAAAAGATTTTGCTTTCATTTTTCTGTAAATTTATGGAAGCAGACTTTGTCTGTTTTATTCACGATCATTAAATTCAAATGACTACAGCTTGCTTTTTCAGATTCAACAACCCTTCATCCGAGCATTGGTGCATTAGATGTATTCTGAGTATTCAGAACAGGAAATTATGATCTTTGGAATTGACCTCGCAAACTGTGTCCCATGACTCTTACACTTTTGTTTGGACGTTTTCCCTTAGGCTAAGGAGCGTTACGAGAGAGCCCTGGATGAGCTGAATCGCTGTAACCCACGTTACATGGAAGACATGGAGCAAGTGTTTGAAATCACACAGGAGGCAGAAAAAAAGAGGCTTTGCTTTTTTAAAGAAGTGCTGCAGGACATTCACCAGCACATGGACCTCTCCAGCAACGATGGGTTAGTTTCTCTGCTTCACTGTCTACTTGACACTTATCTTCTAGGACAACACACTACTCAAAATACTGTTTCAACAAATCACAGGCACCACATAAATAGACATTTAGAGTCCAGTAAAGCATAATGCTGCTAATGACTCTTTACTATGCATAATAAATATGTAGTACACACATCGTTTAATTATTTTTAATTGGATTTTCAGTATTTTCGGTATCAGTATTTAGTATAGTGTGTGGATATTAATAATCTTTTTCTTGGCTAGTAATTCTGACTGGCTTGTCACAGTGCATTCTAGGATTGTCTTATCATATATAAACAGAGTTTTGGAAGTTAGTTTTTACCTTCATATAGTGCGGGCCATTCTATCCCTCATAGCTTTATTCTCATCCGTGTAAAATTGAAAACAGAATCTACCCCAAATGAGACAAATGAGTTAGCAGTGGTGCTTGAGCTAAACAAGACACTTGATAATTTCTCGTAGCACTTAAGTTTACAGTCCTGGTCCACATGTACATACTATGTGCTTGTTTTTCTTATTACAATAACTAGATAATAACTTGGTACTCTCCCTGAACCTATCCCTAAACCTAACCCTAACCCATGTATTATCCGTATTTCTTGGGTAATTACACTGGAAGTACAAGGAAGTGCACAAACTGTAAAATAAAATGCAACCAATTTTGTTCACTGAGCTTGACGCAGTGCACTCTGGATCTGCTTTTTTGGATTTTAAATAGGAATATGTATTTCCACTGGTATATTTAGGGAACGGATAAGATGATATACTTAGTAGTGACATTGCTAGTTTGTGTTAGCTGAGTTTATCCATGAAGATTTGACTGTTAGCATAATTTAGCTTCCAAATGTTTTGAACGGTCTACAAATGCTGTGTAGTTGGGTGGCTTGCTCGAGTTTGAAACTGAGCCACTGAGAGATTGACAGGCAAAGATTTCAACACCGTTTGAGTTGTTCAATCAAAAATGACATGAGACAAATGGGGAGTTCTGTCTTAAAATGTACTCGGTGTCAAAGTCCTGATTTAAATGAATAATTTCAGTAACCTTAGGCTCTTGAAATAGTTTCTGGTCATTTATGTGTCTCATAGTAAGAACTGAAATAAATGAAGAATGTTAACCATTAATAAGTGCTTATTTGTTTTTCCAGGCTCTCTGTTATCATTGTGTTTACTTAATGAGGAATTCAGAGCATGTCGTTGACTATTAACCAGGGTCATTTCAAAAGAGCTGAAAGCTAGTGTAACTTCGTGTATGCTTTTTTGTTTTTAATCAGTGAACACATACCTTTCGTTTAGTGTTTCGGTGTTTGCTTAAGCGGGATAGAGTTACCTGTTCAGAAGAGCAACAAAAACAACACCCTTCAAACCTGTCTCTGCAGTTTTGTACAGTTGTTTACTCTTGTTGAGCTGTAATTATAGGGCTGGTGCTGAGCTGTGTGGTAATCATATATAGCTTAGTTTCATGTACTGGAATCTTTGTGTTTGCTTTATCCCTCCCTCATTCTTTGTATTTCCATGGTACTTCATGTTCCTGCCTCTTTTGTTCTGTTAGCAGTGGTAATGAAACTAAAAACTAGATTTCGACGAAAGTTTTTGTCTGAATAAAACTCATCAACAGGACACTAACATATAGTCAGTGGTTTGGGCATTACTGTATGACTTCTAGGGTGTTAAAAAATCTCATTAAGTGTCTGTGGCTTGTCCTTCAGCCTTGGTGCACTTTCAGGGAAAAAAACAAAAGTATTTTTAAAAGGTACTTGAGTGCATGCAACTGGTGTTGATTTTTAGTATTAATTTTTGTAAATGAAATGGCTGCTGGTTATTTGTAAACTAAATCTGCTGTAAGAGGGGGAGCTCCTATTGATATGCATGAACGTACACGCCTACATTTGTGTGCCCCATGTGATGTCTAGACATGTATTGATAAACTATTTGTTGAAACATGTACAAATTGAATTGTTCCTCATTTTTAAATAACTGGGTATATTTATTTCCACTTGTTTGCACATTTAAATGGCCAGTAACAAATCAAATTTTCATATTTTGATAGTGTAAACAGTTTTTTTTTTATAAGATGTTTATAGATTTAGATAAATACAGATATATAAATACAGTACAGTGGGTACGCAAAGTATTCAGACCCCCTTAAATTTTTCACTCTTTATTATATTGCAGCCATTTTCATCATTGGAAAAAAAAAATCTCAATGTACACACAGCAATCCATAAAGAAATTTTTGCATTTATTAAAAAAGAAAAACTAAAATATCACTCATGCTCAGTATTTAGTAGAGGCGCCTATTGCTCTAATACAGCCAGGAGTCTTTTTGGGAAAGATGCAATAAGTTTTTCACACCTGTATTTGGCACTTGGCCGCATTTATCTTTCCCTCGATTGAAACCAGTCGTCCTGTCCCTGCAGCTGAAAACACCCCCACAGCATGATGCTGCCACCTCCATGCTTCACTGTTGGGATTGTATTGGACAGGTATGTCTCCACACATACTGCTGCCTTTCATGTGTTTTGCACTGAGGAGAGGCTTCCGTCAGGCCATTCTGCCAAAAAGCCCCGACTGGTGGAGGACTGCAGTGATGGTTGACTTTCTAGAACTTTCTCCCATCTCCCGACTGCATCTCTGGAGCTCAGCCACAGTGATCTTTGAGTTCTTCTTTACCTCTCTCACCAAGGCTCATCTCCCCTGATATCTCAGTTTGGCCGGATGGCCAGCTCTAGGAAGTGTTCTGGTCGTCCCAAATGTATTCCATTTAAGGATTATGGAGGCCACTGTGCTCTTAGAAACCTTAAGTGCAGCAGAAATCAGCAGATCTGTGCCTTGCCACAATTCTGTCTCTGAGCTCTTCAGGCAGTTCCTTTGACCTCATGATTCTCATATGCTCTGACATGCATCGTGAGCTGTAAGGTCTTATATAGACAGGTGTGTGGCTTTCCTTATCAAGTCCAATCAGTAGAATCAAACACAGCTGGACTCAAATGAAGGTGTAGAACCATCTCAAGGATGATCAGAAGAAATAGACAGCACCTGAGTTAAATATATTAGTGTCACAACACAGGACCATATGATATTTCAGTTTTTCTTTTTTTTATTAAACTGCAAAAATGTCAACAATTCTGTGTTTTTTTGTCAATATGGGCTGCTGTGTGTTCATTAATAAGGAAAAAGGCTGTCTGAAAACTTTCCGTAACAACTGTGTGTGTGTGTATATATATGCACAATTTATGCATATTTATAAAAACACATTTCTTCTACATATGTATTACATGGTACAAATATAAGGTACTGTACAAAGTTGTCTCTTAAAGGGCACTGCTCCAGTGACAAGCTGTTTAGTTTTGTGTTGTTTTTTTCCTCAAACAACTATATTTTTTCCTTGTTATACACTTCCTTGTGCATAAAAAAAACCAACTTGTCCTGTGGAAAATCCCCATGCAGATTTCGAGGCCTGCACCGAGACCTCAGCCAGACCATCAATTCAGCCAATGACTCTGAGGACCTCAGGTGGTGGAGGAACACCTATGGCCCTGGCATGAGCATGAATTGGCCCCAGTTTGAGGTATAGTAAATTCTCTTCTCTACAAAATGCAGTTTTATTTAGAATATTTGCTACATCACAGAATGCCAGGAAAAAAGGAAGACCAGACTACAAACATAAACGCTAACATTTGCTTAGAAAAGAAATGACATTTATGGACCTGGACTGCGTTCTCCGATAACGTTGTCTCTTAGATCGCTATGAAGACTCGAAGGGTACACCTTAACTACAGTTTAACTACAGCTTAACTACCTTTTCTACGTGTTTTCTCCGAACTATACCTTAGGATGTTACTTAAGGTAAACCTTCTTAAATGCGACCTTAGCAGGTGCTGTCCATGCCGAAGGTGCTGATTGTGCGCTCTTTCCTTCACAGCGGTATAGGTAAAGTATTGAGAGAACAATGTTCTTTATAAAGAAGCGTTTTAGAAATAGTACAAACTGCGTTTATCGGGGCTCATAGAAATATGTACATGCAGAAATAATAATGCGTGTATGTGTTTATAATTTAGCAAGTGTGCAATCCCACACCCTCATGGCCATAAGCGTCGTATCACATTATTGGCGTCAATCGCTTACTTGTGCAATTGGATGATTTCCTCAATTAAATAAGTTTTGGGATCATTAATTTTTGGCAGCGGCTATTTTTGCCAAGTGCATATAGCATTTTCTGATATTTATACCACTTATTGCTAGTGACAGTTATCTGCACCTCAGCATTATAAAACAGAATGCAACTTATTGAGTTAAATGTTTTTTTTATTCACACCATTAAATAGATGCCATGGTTGACACATTTATTAAGAAAATAAAGTCCTCCCAAACCCTATCTAATACTTTATTTTCAACTTTTTGATTATTTCTTTAATATTTATTCAAAATCAATGCTTTTCTGATGTTATTTGTGAGGCCCTGGGCTCCACTGGTGGTGAATTTCTAATAGGCTGAGTGTGAATGAGCTGTTGTCTTTGCACGGCCCATGAGTGGGTTCTGGAATGTCGGATCCCTCTCCCTAATGGCACTCCTTCCCCCTTCCTTCCCAGCCCTCCGCACAACACAAACACACACAGACACACAGTGGCAGTGTCATCATCTCCATTTGTGTAAATGAGGTTTGTACGTGTGTGTACGGATGTGTGTGGAGTGTCTGAAATGTAGAAATCCTCCATGGTGTGAATGCAGCAGTAGGGAAGTGAATAGCGGTCACAGAGCTAAAACTAAGCTTTTAGTCAGGTTTGCCCAGGTAAGTAACACCTCCAGAGGAATCTTCTGGCATCCTCCCTGTTCTGCCAGCACACTGTAGTCCTTTGTATGGCTGTAAAAAGGCACAGGCTCTCTCTCTCTCTGCGCAGAGATAGAAGGCAGACTGGATGATGGTCTCGCATGTGACAATGAATATAAGTGCTGTTATGTCACAGTCACACTGTGTGACTGATCTGTTTTCTTGTTCTGCTTAGTTATTTACTGGAAGGATGGATTAACAGATCCATATATACATATACACCAAACAACTTGTGTGTTATTAGAAGGGAAATCTGGGTGTGAAATAATGCAACGGCCTTTTGTAAAAGCCTAAAACAGTATTTTATTTTATTTTTTTATACATAATTTAAATGCAAACATTTTCACATTTCATGTTTCAACAGGAGTGGTCACCAGAAGCAAACCGATCTATCATTCGAAGAGACAGAAACAGTCGTTCTGATGACGTGGTCACTCTGACTAATATTGTCTCAGCGGGAGACGAACCCCCGAAGACTCCACAGGAAACTACGAGGTACGTCTGACTGCTGCATGATCACATTCTCATGTGCAAAGAAAATTCTTGGATTGTTTTTCATTTAAACAAAAAAAAGTTGAAATGTAAAAAAATGTAGTTCTTTTAAAAATAATTTGGAAATAAATTGAAAAATGTAAAATATGATTTAAACATTTGTCATATATATATATACACACATTTTGCCCTTAATCAAGTTTAATTTTTTTGGACCTTTAAATTTAACATTTTAGCCCCTTTTTACAGTTCAGTTCTGTATGAGGGGAGAAGGTTGATTTAAAAATGGTGACAAATTAGATTTTAGCAATTACAGTAATTGATTGAATAAATGTGTATATATAAAAAAAAAAAAAAATCAATACTGATCCAAAGAGCTGAGTCCTTGATTGCCAGTATAATGACTGTATCATTTACTGAAATCAGATAAGGTGCACACAAAACTGGTTGCAACATGAAAACAATATTTCCCTAAAATTTACACCAGTATTTGAACATTTTACATTTGTTAGCCACCCAAATATAGATATACAGATTTTTTGAGTTTCATATTCTGCTACAATAACAATTCAACTTTTAATTACAGTGTTGTATTTAGAAGTGGAGGGTTGCTATTGTTTTGTTGTTTTTAATTATCCTGGTAACAGTTCTTCCCTGAAGGCTTCACTCACTGCTTACAGAACCAACTACACCAATTAGTACTGAGTCAGCGTATTCAAACTGTGTGTGTGTGTGTGTGTGTGTGTGTGTATGTGTTTATTAGGGTAGCAAGTTAACATGGGATCAAGGGAGGTCAATGGTATTAGCTAAATGAAGTGCCTGGAAAGAACTGAGAAGGTCCTTTAGATGGCTCGTGTTTGTGTGTTGTATCTGAACCTCTCTCACAGGGAACACAGGCACACAGGAGAATGCCTGTTAAATTGCAGTATTAAACGTGGCTTTTTGCAGCTTCCTGCTTATTAGTCTGGTCTCTGTTGACTCTTAAACCCACAGGTGGCTTGAGGCAGATGGCTATTATGAGAACCTAAGTGGCTATGCAATTTTTTTTTATTTTATTTTTTATTGACCACCTCGCTCTGAGTACAAACAACAGCTCTGTTCTAAAACCTAGTTAGCAGCCTACCTAGACAGTATTTTAAGGAATCATGGATAAACACCTTACGTAAGTAATGGAGTATTCATACACAAACTCCAGCAACCGTAAATATTCAATCAGTCAAATTTATCTTTGATTTTGGCCGAAATGGTTCTGGAAGGCCATAATCATTCAATAAAATTGTGACGTTCAAATAGCACTTCTAAGATATCACCTTTTGACTGTGTCTGGGACTATTTTGTAAACGCAGTGTGAATAAGCCAATAAATTGGTCAGTCATGTGGATGCTTTGACTGTCAATTTATTTTATAAAATCCTTTTCATAAACCAAAACATTTAAGTCTATGCTGATTTCACTTGATGTGTGAACCAAACTTCTGTTTAAAGTTAAGCATTTAGCCTATCTAGGCAGCAAATAGCAAGGCAGCATACTAGGTTGTGGAACATAGCTAGCCAGATCTTCTATTAGCATTATGTAGTTTTTGTTTCTATTAAGATGAATCGAGTTAACCAATTTGATCCAAGTCATTGTGAGAGCCAATCGTTTGTTTGTTTTGTTTTGTTTTTTTTCTTTAGTAGTTCCAAGCTAAAAAAATGTTCAGAGCACTATTCTTAATTCAAGTTTTTAACCAGTGCACCTTGCCGTCTCCTCTTTGAAAATCAACACGTATCCTCGTTTCTACTTGTACTGCTTTACACTATTTTTCTTTGAGTAAATATTGAAGGAATGTTCTGGGTTCAGTACAAGTTGAGCTCTGTTGATCGCATCTGTGGGGCAAGATAAAGATAAACTTTACAACGTTTTGAAAGTGTTGTCACGAAACCTAAACAGCGTTACATGTGGATACCGCATAGTTCATAGTACAGTAAAATCCACCTAGGGAAAGTATATTGGAGATGGAAAAGCAGCTCCACCACTAAATGCACAATTTAGACATTATTATTGTGTCAATAACACATTTTAGGATGAAAAAGTTAATAAGTGCTTGGACAAAAACACTGGAATGGCCCTCTGGATTGTTTTGTTCCTTAAGCCCAAAGTAAACTTCAGTTATGACACAGATGTTTGAAGAATGCATGCAGAGCCTTTTAAAATGTTTTCCGTTCGATAGCATGCACACACACACACATGCTGTTGACATCCAGTATGTGCACTATTTTTGCAATATCTTAACCCTCACACAAGCTCATCAGCACAGGCATATTTTTTTTGTTGCATCCTCAGTAGTTTGTTGTTTGTCCATTTTGAGGTCTGCGCAGGAATGAATTTTGCTAAACATAAGTTACGTTTTTTTTTTTTTTGTTTTTTTTTTTTTTGATAGCCATTTGACCCTTCACCAAGAGTTTGATTGACAGGTGATGAGACAAATCATACCACTGACTCTGCTGTTTTTTCTGACGAACAAACCAGACAGGAAAATAGAATCATGGTGGACTTGAACCCAAAAAATGGGTGACTGAAACAAGTTTATTTCATGATAACCATAACCAGTAAAGATGAAAAGATGATTGGTTCACATCATGATCTGTCACGAAACATTCAAACAAGAGTTTTGTGGTTCTTAAAAGTCTGTTTTATACTAAAAGTAACCTCCTTTGTCTTTTCTGTAGCCACGTTGCCAGTTTTCTCTTTGCTCTGAGATGTATTTTTTACTCTGTGAGAACTTGATGTCTAGTGTGAGAGGACCATGGCTTGTCGGACATGGCAACAGTAACAAATAAACGGCGGGTTTTTTGCAAAGGGTCAGTTGAGCTAGTTTTGATTTACCAATTGGGCACTTTTTTTTTTTTTTAAAGCAGACCTGGCAACCCTCATCTTTCATTTCCAACTCAGAAATTCAACCATAAGCTGGATAAAATTTACATCATGCGCACTGTGTACATACATTAACCTAAATTTACTTTGGTCTCAGGACTTCAAAACATTTTGCGCATGACCGTAAATGGGATTGAACATTGAAATTAGTTTCTGTTATAATCCACAGCATGCCACAGATTAATTCCTTCCATTTAGCTTAACTCTCACCGATCAATTTTCCTCTTTGTATTTAAATGATTTGTTCATGAATTTGTTTTCTAATTCCTCTTCTTTTCACACAGAGCTGGTAAAGACTACTCCTCAGACTGGTCTGATGAAGAGAGCCCCAAAAAATACATCGCAGCCAATGGGGTGGACGAGGAGGAGAAGGTAGTCGGGGTTCGTGTTAAAGCGCTGTATGATTACACAGGGCAGGAGGCTGATGAGCTGAGCTTTAAATCAGGTATTAATCCCTACTAATGCTTATTAATGGCACACACATGAACATACACATGGCTGCAGCTTGTGGATTCATCAGACCCCTTTTCTTTGCTCGTCCTTTGCTTTTTCGAATGCCTTGCTGTGCATGGTAGTGCAGTTATTTCAAGGCATTGCAGAAAGGATGAAATGAAATGGGGATTGTCAATCTAAGCATGTGCGGATGTGTGTGATTAAACCATACATGTTACATGGGTTTATTTGAGACTGCTTCCTCATATTTAGACAAAACCCATGAAACTGCTTTGGAACTAGTAAACTGACACGTAGCACAAATATACTCGTTTGCCGATAGAAGCTGATACCAATAGAAGCAACAAAACTAAATGGGCCAAGAATGGTATAAAATGAGCTGTTATACGATACTTGAAGAAGGTAACAAAACAAGAGAAATATTTGCTTCTAATGGAAATAAGAATCTAATTCACAAAAATGTTAACCTTTGACCTTGTTTTTAGTGTGTTTCCAGCTTTTGCTTCGGAGTAAAGTTCACATTCCTAATAAATCAATAGTTTCCTTGAGTGATCAGCTGATTCCTGGATGTTTATGAATTATCTGAATTCAAACGCTTCCCAAAAGTCACTAAATGGCATCAGTCAAAGCAGAGCCCTCCACTCTGATTGGCTGGAGGTCTTTTAGGTCCAGCTTAGTCTGAGTTTAGGTGACAACTGAACCGACACTAAATTAGCCAGCACACCAAAAATATTTAGCATTCGCGTGCCTGTGCTGCAGGGAGATTTTAGAGTAATGTAGAATGAGGTTAAATTAAGTCTCAAGGTCGGCACTAAATGGCCAGGGCAAGAATAATGAAACAATCTCATTTGGCCGCGTTTGCTAGAGTAGAGCTTAACTGGATAGATGAGCAGGTCCCAGGATCCACCTGGAGGATTTAAAAAAAGGCACGCATGCTTTAAATATTATATAAAGCTTAAAGGATTCATTCAGGTTATTTATGAACACAAGACACTGCCAAAATTTGTCAAGCCAGGAGCTGAGACTGACACCTGGTGGTCATTTACTGAAGTTACTTTTTCTAAAGCAAAAAGCTGTACTCCTACTTGTTTGTTGCATTGCCTGATATCAGTCATCCTGGTTTTATACTGACACCTTGTGGTGTGGAAGTAGCACGAAGCTAATGTTTTCAGTTCAGGATTTATTCCTTATGTGTGAAACTTATGACAGACAAACACGGTGGGTTTTAAATGTCACATTTAATTCAGTATTGCTGAATTTCTCTGTAGTTATTTGTGAAAACGGTTTTTAAAGTAAATCCTAAAAAAAATATTTCCATTGTTCCTCCTGCAAACCTTTGTAAATAACAAGGTTTTTGGAGCAGTTGCATATTAAAATTCCCTAAAAACACCCAGAATATTTCAGGCATTTTTTTTTTTTTTTTTTAAGAGTGTAGGTGCATAGAGATGAATTGAGCATGACACCTGGTTTTTGCTCGATGTGTCCGTACAGGCATGAGGGTGTGTGAAACAAATAAGTGACATCATTGCAGCACTTGCGAAACTGTATGTTGACTCTGCAAGGCTTGACTTGACACAGTCATGCACATCCCAGTCTAGAGCCATGAGGCTGTAGTGATAATTAGGGACTCACTAATATTATAATTCTGCCCAGTAATTCTTTTCATGACTACATAATGCCATAAATGTCTGATGGTAAAATTGAATTTTAGCATTTTAAATTTTGTTTAAAAAAAAAAAAAAAATGTTTTTTTTTTTTCTTAAAGTATTTCTCACAGAAAAGTATTCCATTAACATTATTTTTTTCTAATACACACAAAAGGAAAAAACCTGTGTTAATGCAATATTTTCTTGACTTTCTGAAAAAATTCCAAGGGTGCCAACAATTTTGGCCATGACTGTACATATTGATTTTGTGGGTATAATGTGTTTTATATTATCCTACGCATATGTCTGATTGAAAAAGCGTGGTATTATGAGATGCATGTGTGTGTCGTTCAGGTGAAGAGTTAATTAAGCTGGGTGAGGAGGACGAGCAGGGCTGGTGTAAAGGACAGCTGACCAGCGGCGAAGTAGGCCTCTACCCTGCTAACTACGTCCAAATCCTCACGTCCTGATCAGCCGCTCCGCTCTGAACGAGACCCACACCTTCACCGTGGCAGCCGTGAGGAACAACAGCAGCTGTGTGGAGTACACAGCCATGCATCCGCATGATGGACTGAATGCCACGATACACAAGGAGATCAGAGAGGAGGGCGCAGATCAGTGTTTTATTTTTTGTTTTCGCTGACACGCTAGAGGACCTTGAGATTAGTTAGTCCCCCTTTGTCCTTGTGCTTATTGGAAGATCAGTGCCTTTATTGTACAATGCCACAGACGTTCACAACACGGCTTTTAATGCAGCACACGGCTGAATGGACAGCTTGTACGTCTGTTTCAGTCGCCACTGTTGGATTTGTTTTGATAGTTAATCAGTAGTATTTGACATTTCAGTTACGCATTTCAAGTATTTGATCAAATCTCGGCTGACTTTATATTTTCAGGTTTTGCGAATCTTTCGTAAGAAGCGTGTTAGTGTGTTGATATTTTGTGTAATATGTTAAGATCGTTCTAGATAAACTGAACATTTCTTTGGCTGTAGTTGGAAATTGAAGGATTCTTCATTGCGTATTTACCTTTTATGTTTTCACAAAGATATATGGATTTCTAATATACAAACTACACTGGGCAGATGCTCTTAGTCGCCCTTTGGAATCTGGGGTCTCGGATTCTTCTCAAAAGGATTTGGGAGGAGATTCTGAAATCTTTTCGGTGGGATTGTTTTACTTTTTTTAATTTATCTTTTTGTTTTTATTTGGAGCGCAGGAAAGTTCCTGTTGTCAAAGGACAGAAAGTATAAGAGAACGGGCAAAACCTCTGGACGTCTTGTGTGTGTATGTGTGAGTGCTCATGGGAAATATTTCCATTTTCACATGCTCTGCCTCCAATGTGCCCCACTGTGAACATGGTTTTACATGAAACTACTGTAACAGCCAATACTAATCGATGTAAAAATACCAAATAAAAGTGAATGAGATTCTTACTGTTGTTTAGTGGCTGTGATGCTGTTTAAACATAAAGTTCTACATTAATGATCTTGAATAATTTCATTAAAGTTGAACTGTTCTTCACCAGAAATTACTGCTAATTTGGTTCTCTTCAGGTAAGAGGTATTCTATAGTATATATGTACTGTACTAAATAATATATTACATACTTTTTCCCTCTTAAAATATTGCAAATATCATCAGGCAGTTACTGGGTAAATAGTCTCAGAAGCCACGCCCACGCGAGACTACTGGGTGGACGACGTGACATTTTAAGTAGTCGTGCCGTTTTACAAATATAACATTTTTATCTCTGAATCTTTTTTTAAGTATATTATTATGCATGCCATTTTTATGACCTCATACAAATAATAGTCCACTTCAAGAATATTTGGAAACCAAAAATATATAAATCTTACTTGCACTTAAAATAACCATAGAATTTTTAAAAGAGAATTTAACTCAAACAATGCTGCATCACAAATTCTGTTGCTTTTTACAAATGTATTTTATTACCAAATTTATTGTTACATTTATTGTAATTCTAAATATTAAGATTGCCATTGCTGTTCACAAGCATAGATGTACACACTGAAATATGTGGGTCACTGACCAACACAAAAAGCACACCGCCTATCAAGGGTTAAATGAACCGTGTTTTTAGCATAACCCAAATGCATAAACCTAAACTGAATGAATTATTGGCTGCATTTGCAGTCTGGAGAAGTCAAAGCTAGATTGAAGGTTCTGGACATTCTGAGTTGATGGATTTCACGAAAAACCAGGTGTGTGATGGACAGATTCAGAAAGAAAGAGAAAAATCTGTGAGCCTGTTAAATCTGTAAATATCAAACATAAAATGTCATTATTTTCATTTGTCTCACTGTTTGTCTTTCCAGCACATGAGGGTGTTTTTGGCCAATGCATTTGTGGGGTTTTAATATTTTTTCAGATTTAACATTTTTGTGCAATGCAAACCTTAAGTAGACTGTAGACATCACTGGCATCAGTGTTCCCATATGAGCCATTTAGGCTGCTTTTGGGAAACAACCTATACAACCAGTGTGGGGGAAAAACTATAACAATTCCCCAATAATGCAATCTCCAGAAATCTTTCTGGTGTAGCTGAAGAGACATGCCAGGTGACTCCATGCTCAAACATGCCTCTGTGAGACACTTTGAGGGTGAGCACTGAACTCTTGAGTAATGCTCTTTTCTCTGACAGCCCGTTTGTACAATATTTAAATCTTGGGATTTAGCATTTCTATACCTTTTAAGTATCGCATAAGAAAAGGTTATGGCTCCAAATGTGCTTTATCAAACAGCTGAAAGGCCTGTTATGAGGTGCAGCGTTCAGTCACTCATCGTAGTCCCTTTATTCCTTTTTAAAGTGTCACAAAATCAGCAACAGAAAACATTGTCTAACAGATCTAACGTTAATTCAGAAAGATCTGTAAACACAATTTAATTCAGTTCATTTGCTCCTCAAAAAGAAATTCACATTATTAATTCAAGAGTTCTGTCATTTTATAATAGAACGATGGTGAATTTTAGCATGCGCCGAGCTCTTTGAGCCTTTTCTGCACCAGATCAGCAGTGAGGTTCTGTTTGCAGTCCCGCAGAGCTTTAATGAGATCCTCCACCCTGGCGTTTCCTTTGCTCTTCTTCATCCACTGTCGGATGAGCTCCCTCACCTGCTCCTCCAGGTCACGGCTGTGCTTCTCCTGTATGGCATCCAGCTGAGTGTCCTGAAGTCCAAGCTTTCTTCCAACTTGACGCCACTTTCTACCCACGTGTTCAACAATGACATCTGTTGCATTGCTTATTTTTTCTATTTAAAAACACAGAAAGCATTTGAATTAGATTAGAATCTGAATATAACAATTGTCAAATAAAAAAAAATGATATTGAATTTTTTATTTATTTTTTTTACAAAATATGAAAGAACATTTAATGGCCTATTTAGTTTAATATGAGTATACGTAAAGCTGAAAACGTCCCATACTAAAAAATATTTGGTGTAGGCTAAATGTTATTCACATGGCAAAAACTTAAGACAATGTTTTCATAGAGTGTACTGTAAAGAAAAAAAAAAACATTTCTATGTTAAGACTAGTTGCATAAAATGTTGTACCTCTTTACCTCCCAATAAGATGATATTTAAATGATTTTCTATGGTCAAAACACTTTAGTTTTAATTGTGGGGACAAAATATATAATGCAATGTGGTATAATAAGCCTAAGTGATGTACAAAAAAAAGCTCAAATGGATTAGATGTACAAGCTACTTACATTTTAACATGGTTTGTCATGTTAAAACGTCCCACAGCGTGGGATGTCAGATTTTACAGCAAAAATACATGCATCACGACCTAAAGGGTTTTACTTACTAAACAAGTATCAACCAGAAAGCATAAACTATGTACAACAGGTTTTTCAGCAAAGTTAGGATTAGCTGCGTTGATAGTTCAAAGGCCTTAGAAATTCACATAGGCCTACAAGTACCGACATACTGTATAATACAGCAGGCATTATAGCTCTATTATAATTATTTTAATTGGACAACAAATTATAATTAATGCCATAATTCTAATCTACACGGGAAAGATAATCAATTTGCCACCATTATGTAGGCCTGACAGAAATATTTGGAAATAAATATTTATATTAATAAATAATATTTTAAAAAAACAAATATTAGTGAAGAAAATTGCACCACAGTACTGCTAAAAAAGAGTTCATGTAAAGGAATTAATGTTTAAAACGGCTTGCTAGTTTGCATTTCACATATTAGTGATAAGACGGAAGAGCCAGCTCTACAGAGTAAACATCTTGACACAGCGGTACAAAACCAGAGAATACATAAAATAAAATAAAAGCATTAAAAGTATATCTTAACCTGCCCCATAGTCATCGTTTCACTTAAAAAACACACAGTAATTTATAGTTTTAAGCAAAAAAAAAAACATCCACATTGTTTGCTGTCAGTGAGTGCAATAAAACGCAAGTGTTCAGTAAAAGTAACGTTAGGTGATACAAACCTCGCTCTTTTGGGTCCGATACATCAGGAGGGCTTCCTGTCGCTCCTGCCTCAAAATCATCTATTATGTCCAGAAGAGCTGCCTGGCCGATATGTTTTAGATGTGTTCGTAGAAGTTCAATGTTGTCAGGCCCAATTGCGGCTCTTTCGATCAAGCACTCGAAAAGATCAATACCTTTATTGATTTTCTCGAGCTTTTTCTTGCCGACTACTTCTTTGCACAAGAACTTCAGATCTGACACATTGTCTTGACTGAGTTTATCAGAGATCGCTAGTAACATGGCTCTAAATCCGCTGTTATCCATGATGTGTTTGAAAGCTAACACAAGTAACTTCCAGCACTACCGCATCTCGCGCTTTCGATTTCAGCTCCGGCTGTCTCGCGTTAGCGGAAAATAAACTCCCTCGTGTCCATAAACCGTGAAAAACAGCGTGTCCTAAAAGCCCCCCAGCTCCCGGTGGGTCAGCTGGAAACCAAAAACGACACCTGCTAACAATTTCAGCTCTTCTGAACCATTCTTTTTTTGTAATAATGAATCGCTTGGGGTATTCGACTCGTGGGCGAATTGTTCTATTGAGTCGATTTGGTGTAATGTTCCGAACCGGACTAAACGAGTCTAAGCGGTTCTCCTGTAAAAAAAAAGAAAAAAAAAGGACTTACTACAAGTAAAACTAAACTAAAACGCGTTTTTTCACATTTTCAGATAACTAATTTAAAGTTCATTTGGACTGAACTGATTCAAACTGACTGTAAGTGATTCAACTAATGTTTATGATTCGAAAGAATCGATTCGCAAAATGAATCGAATTTCGCAACATTGAGGGAGGGAAATGAGATTAGGCTACCTAACGTTACTTGCTATCAATTGGCTCCTTTATTTAACCCCTTAACTGTCACCGTTCCGAATACGGGACACCTACATTTTTTTTTAATATATGTCCTGAATTACATCTTTTTAAGCTTGTATAGTACTTTTTCATGTGTTTTCCCGAAAATGGGGGTGACAGTTAAGGGGTTAACCTAAAGGAGAGCGCCTTGTGGACAAAACAGCAGCAAATATGAATTCAGCGACTTTCATCTCTAAACAACATGTGATTTGGTCTACAAAAGAGTCAATACAAATGTATAGGATGTATTTATGTAGCCTGTAAGACATATTTATTTTAGAAACATGATTCAAAAGCAAAAGTACAGTCATAACCTCCCATTAGCAGTTTGTTTCTTTCACAGGTAAACAGTGTGTGAATGATGTAACAGTCTCAAATGGGATTACATTTTGAATTTATGGTAAAACTAAGGTCTTTTAGGGGTACATGTATTAAAAAAAAGACAAAAATTACGAAATACAGACTTCTGTGTAATAATTACAGTTTATTAAAAAAAAGGGGAAAAAGAAAATAAAACAGTTTATCTTAAGACTGAATTTATATTAATATTATTTTTATTTTTATTAAAACCACTCCTGTTTTTCAATTTTTTAGGCATCATTTCTGTGAATGGAAGACACATGCAACATACCAAGATATATTGTTTCCATCATCATTGCCATTTCAACAAGGTTGGAACATCACAAATCAAGACGAGAGAAAAAAAACATTCAGATAAGTAGACACAAATCTGTCCATACGACACTTTCATGAATATTAAGGCCTCTTGAACGTCATGGGTTTATATACAGCGTATCCATTCTCAGCACAGCTTGATAGCATTTTCAGATGCACCACCTAAAAACCAAGCACTTACATGCATCCTCCCACATCCTGTCTAAAGCAGTCCACCGCATATAACAGTAATTCTAGAATACAAAAAAAAAAGCTAAAAGTGAGGATTGTAGTAATTTTGAGTCATTTGCGGTGTTTCATGTCTATATTTTATATATAGACATCTAAAGGCTGAACGGACACAATCATTACAGTGATAGAACAGAACTACTCAGTGCCTAAAAAGGAAATAGCATGATATTGATGGTTTCTAATTCACTTGACCAGAAATATTCTGAATGAAATGTCTAAGATTAAATAACTTTAAAAGCACTTTAAATGAGTTGGTTCAGTTAAGTCCTATACTAATGATATCTAAAACATAAACGTTACATTGTCATGTTAAAATTCATATAAAAGCATTGTAGTATTCGAATAAAATGCTCATTAGCTGTCTATTAATGCTAAAGCAGCGATGCTTCACACAACTACATACAATATTCATCAGTCAACAGATAAAACGATACAAACCCTACAGCCCTCTGTCCAAACAAACCTACCTGCAGAAATTGCATATAGCTGACAGAAAAAGACAAAAAGAGTGTTTAGTTCAGTAAGAGGCAAAAGAAAAAAATACATCTTTTTCTTGCTGTATTTTTTTTTTGGTATTGGTATACCAATGAGGCGGCAGTCATGTAACGATGTTTGTAACAGCATTGATCCTTACAGCAGTGGTCCTCCAGCACAGACCAGTCTCCTACAGGCTTTCGGTTCTGTTCGAGCAGGTCACAGAGCTGGACTGAGTGAGGAACGGGCCCTGGAATGGAGCGGGTTACTGCTTCCCGCGCGGCGCTGGGATCAGAGTGAGCGCTGGGCTAAGCTTGCGAGCTGGGACGCGAGCGCAGCGGCTGGGGGCTTGGGTCACCCACGGTGTTCCTGTACTTTTTGCCCCGTTCCTGTTTCATGAACAACTCGACGACGAGGTTCCTCTCCTTGTGTATCTGAACGGTGATGTCCTTGGGGATGTCTGGGATTAGCCAATCCACAAAGTCGCTCATCAGCATTACCACATTCTGGACAGAGAGACCACAGAAAAGTGACATTTGAGATGGAGTGAAAAAAGACAACAATAACAAAAACTGGGAAAATAAAATTTAAATAACAAAATCGAAGCCCAATATTTATAATGAGATTATTTAAATCACAATTAGGTCCATTTATTGTAATCTGAAAAAAAAAAATAATAATTATGGTATTAAACTGTAAAGTGCATTTGTAAGTATATATGAAGGACAAGATGTTATTGATGTTAAAACAATAAAAAAAAAAAATGTAATTAAAATAAAGCTGAAATATTAGAAACTCGTGGCGTAAACGTACATATTGTGCCTTTAATATACTAATATCTTATATTACGTTATATTGTATTATATATTTATACATTAGTATAGAATAGACATGGTAGTCATGGTAGTAGCTGAAATGAATTTATAATAATTATAATAATGGTCACAAATGATTTTGTTTTGGTCAGTGACAGGAGCATTTTAATATTTGAAATAATAAAGGTTATTAATTAAATTAGATAAATATATTTAATTGACATTTTTTCTCATTTAAAAACAGAAATAACAATTGATTACATTTATTAAATTATTATTATGGTTGAAATTATGACTTGGACATTTCTTTGTGAAGTTCATAAAGTAAATGTTTCCTGATTTGGTTTTGACTGACCTGAAAGACAATGACGAAAGCTAAACGGGCCGCCAGAATGGTCCAGAATTCTCTTGAGAAATCGTATGGTGTGTCAGACCATGGAGGGTCCCTATAATCTTTATATCTGTGGATAGTGTATACATTATGAATACAACACACAGGCAAACATCGCATTAGAAAAATCAGCCAGACACACAAAAGAAAGCCGCTTTGGTACCTGCATACGTCCACTTTATATCCCAGGTGCATGGTCTCCATGGGCTCCGTGCCAGGTTGGAAGTGACTAACATTGAAGTATGAAAGGGTGTGATTGACAAAGCCATGAAGAGTCCCGTCTGGACTGTACACGTACTGATAGACCAGGCGTGGGATGAAGTCAGAGGTGAAGGAGATCACAAACGCCTGAAGAGTGACACAGGAGGATTAGCCTTCACCAAACCTTGCTAATGACTTTCTATGTGTTTGTTTGCTAACTAGCCCTGTGTCTCTATTAGATTCTGGTTCCTAAAGGCTTGAGGTATACAGAATTATAAACCTACATTAACAATGACGGCCACTTTACTGAGTCCTCTGAGAAGAGTGTACCAGATTCCTGGAGACAAAGAAACAGAAACAAAGACACGAGACATTAGGTGTGCATTTTAAATGTTGCTAAATTTCTATCGACTAAATATTGCTGTGTCTCTAACTAGTCATACAAATAAGTAATCCTAATTTTTCTAAAACAAATCTCAAATGTAAGATGTTTTAAAATACATTTAAATATTTTTCTTTGGATACAAGTGTGCAATAAATACACGTGTGACTATATATATTACCACTAGGTGGTGACAAATGCTTGTCACAAAGTTTTGCTTATAGATTTTGTTTCCTGCTATAGCCTTTAGGTAGGATTACATTCAGCACATTGCTTTGAAAACCTGCGTCCGCACTCTTTCTCAAAATTAAGAAAGTTTTAAATGTGTTTCAATACATAGACAAACACCTTTAGACTACAGATAAGCACATTTGCATTATTGAGCTGAAAATGAACACGTTCCTTTACCAAACGTTGACCTACACTAACCTCTGAGCAGGGAATGTTGTCACAACACAAGGCAAGTTGGCACAATAAATAAACAAATAAATAAAGCATTAATAATTTGCTAAAGGTGATGCACAACTGTTACATTGACAGCTTTCCCCGATATCAATGAGATACGAATATGCATTAATCTGACATGAATATCAAAGCTTTAAAACCTACCTTAGTCACATATTGTAATTGATTTTAGTCTGCAAGTGTCATTTATACTTTAGCTTTTATAAAAATATTATATTGTTGTTGCTGTTAGAATTTTAGTTGCTTTAGAAATAGTTTTAAACCAACATAATACAAATCCAAAGATAAGCAGATGACCAGAAATAACCCTTTCAAGGATATGTCCTTTCAAAGCCAGTATTTCCTGGTAAAACAAATTATTTTAGACATACGTTGTGCAAGGAATCATTTTAATCTGACATAAGGCCTTTGCATCTGAGAGGACAAATCAGTCACAGAAATTAACTTTTCCATAAAAAAATCTTAACTCGATTTCCAGGGGCTTTCTATTTTACCTTTATAAGGGCAACTTTTTTCTAGCCTTATTAAACATATATATTTTTAAATATTATATAAACATTTTTTTTATTTATATAATTTTTGATACAATTTTTTAATGTAATTAATACATTTAATTCTTACACAATTAATTAATTTCTTACAAAACTACTTTGGTAATTAAATTTCACTTAAAAATGAATGAAAAAGAAGCTGTTTAATATAATATTTGGAAAAACAGGACACTAGCTTGTGTGATGTTGCTTAAACATATCATTGAATGTAAAACAGTTCTATAAAAATCCAATAAAAATTTCACAGGGTCCTTTTTTCTTACATATGCTCAATTTCATATATAGGTATATAACCTTAATATTAGTTAATACATTAAGTAATTTTAATAAATGACTTATATAGTGTCTTATTTACATATTTGGCAGAAACGTATCCGAACGGACTTACTTTGCATTCACCTTGTCTGTTTTATCCGTTCATGCTTTCACTTGTTTGAGCAACAAGAATGCTATTCTTGTGTGTATGAACATTATATCACATCTCAATAAAGATAATTTAATGTGCTGAAAATCAATTTGTAGATACCGACCAATGTCCTTTGCTCTTACAGCAATCGGCCTTTTCAGCTCCGTGACAAACTTTTTGGCATCAAGACGGATCTCGATGATGTTATTCAGCAGAGCAAAGAGCGGAGCCAGAGGAAAGGAGGCCACAAACAAGGTCACCATCCCAAACTGAATGACTAGATAAGAAAAAGAAACAAAAACACAAAAAAGAACTTCCATAGAAGGTTCAACTGAAGCACAGTTACTGAGAACATCTTATCGCATCAAACACATCAGACATTGGTATGCCGGGAAACGTGGTCTTCGGACGCTAAAAATCAAAACACAGAGTAATTACACCCTTCTCGGATTGTCTTTTTTGTAAATGCGATTTTGAGCCGACGCTCCTGGATGTTACTAGTTTAGGGTCTCAGGAGGAGATTGGGACAGGAGAGATAGAGAGAGATAGAAGGACAGAAGATAAAAGTATAGATGGAGGATGGTAGATGAGGGGGTGGGATGTTATTAATGAATTCAAGCCAGAACTAAAGCTCATAATCTCACGCTGCTCTGCCAGCCCCCCTTTGGACCCATAATGCCTCTCTCTTAGCAGAAGTCCATCCCACGCTGTAGCAGAGATGAGGCGAGATGAGAGAAGAGGAGGGGCCGGTAACACACGGTATAACTCTACGTATAACACTGCAGATCCTTCACTCAGAGCAGACGTGCGTTTACCTTGTTTATTGTGAGTGCTGTCTAGAGGCTTGAATTACTCTCATGTATGTGGTGTATAAATCTATGTACTTGTGTTTAGACATTTCAATTAGCGCTTGTGAATTTAATCATTTATAATCGGCAATCGTAATTACAAAACATTTTAATAATGCTGTGTTTTTTTTGCGTGAGTGCGGAAAACAGCCAGCAGCACCAGGAGAGAATACAAACAAACGTTTTTACGTCTGTGTGTGTGTGTGTGTGTGTGTGTGGGCGCGTAGTGTGTAGTGACTCACTCATTTCCATGTACTCTGGGTTGAGTCCGACAAAGGGCCCAAGGAAGCTGTCCTTCTCGTGACGATGAAGTGTTTTGTTCAGCTCTTCCTGATGATTTTTGTCTATCTTGCGTTGCCGGAGCATTTTCTTTAGTTTCCTGTGGTACAGATACATCAATAATCACTGTGGATTTTACATATAACTAATTGGTGAACTCAAGCGTACAGTATCTATTACAGTACATGATGTGCTCATTTACATCCAAGCGGCCATCATTCACAGTGTTGTTATGAACCACCCATCCGTGTTGTTTCTTAACTATTTTAGCGAATTGGATTTACCTAAATTAGAAATCTGTATTTTTTGCCCTTTTGAAAACATACGTACTGCATACATACACATACACATACATAAGTACACCTAAACTGTATTGACTTGATACTTATGTATTTGATCTAAAACTGCTTAAGAGGGATTTGTTTTTAGTCAGATAAACAGTCATTTAAAGTGAGGAGCAAGCATTTAAAAAAAAAAAAGAAAAAAGAAAGAAAATTATTTTACCATTTTTTATTTAGTTTTAAATGTTGGTGATTAAAAATAAAAAAATATTTAAATATATACATTTATATGGAGTGATATAATGATAACAAACAGCAATGTGTGTATATATATATATATATATATATTTTTTTTTTATATATATATATATATATGTAGTGCTGAGTAGGATTAGTCAGGATTAATTGCATCTAAAATAAAACTTTTTGTGTACATACTATAAAATATGCATGTTAACTGTGTATATTTATTCTATAAAGATCTACCTGGTCTCATGGCATAAACGTACCTTTGTGCACTTTTAAGCAAGACATGATATATGTACCAGTACATGCATATCACTGCAGTTTCCAAAGGTAATCAACACTAGAGCCTGTAAAACTTTTACTTCCTTTTCACACAAATTTACAGGGTTTTGATTAATAAAGTGTAATTTTAGAGTCTCAGACTCTTTGAAACTGCGGCAAAACGTTCTGTAAGGCATGTAAAACTTTACAAAAAAATGTCTACATATTTTTAGGAGACCAGGTTGATAAAGACACACACATAAAGTATATAATTCTAAAATATTTACATTTATGTTCATATATACACACATACACAGTGGGTACAGAAAGTATTCAGACCCCTTCTAAACTTTTCACTCTTTGTTATATTGCAGCCATTTGCTAAAATCAGTTAAGTTCATTTTTTCCAGGCAGTTCCTTTGACCTCACGATTATGCATTGTGAGCTGTAAGGTCTTATATAGACAGGTGTGTGGCTTTCCTAA
>JAUMHG010000281.1:3854751-3878180 GCA_032359395.1 Enteromius anoplus
ATATAAAGTCAGAATTGCGAGATATAAAGTCAGAACTGCGAGTTATCAAGTCAGAATTGCGAGATATAAAGGCAGAACTGCAAGTTATAAAGTCAGAATTGCGAGTTATCAAGTCAAAATTGCGCGTTATCAAGTCAGAACTGCGAGATATAAAGTCAGAATTGCGAGATATAAAGGCAGAATTGCGAGATATAAAGGCAGAACTGCGAGTTATAAAGTCAGAATTGCGAGTTATCAAGTCAAAATTGCGAGTTATCAAGTCAGAATTGCGAAATATAAAGGCAGAACTGCGAGTTATAAAATCAGAATTGCGAGTTATCAAGTCAGAATTGCGAGATATTAAGTCAGAATTGACTTTATAACTTGCAATTGTGATTTTATAATTTTTTTTTTTTTTAAATTAAGCAAATCTGAGGAAAAAAATTCATAACTGGGAGATTAAAAGTCACAATAACCTTTTTTATTTTTTTTATTCAGTGGCTGAAACAGTTTTCTATACTTAACTACTATGTACTTACATCAAAAAATAAGTGCAAATAATTGTGTTTATATTGTACTGAAAAACATGTTTGCTGCTGTTGAGAATTGGGTAAGGTTAGGTACACGTTTGGTGGTATGGGTAGGTTAGAGGATGGGGATGGATCAACAGTGTAATAATAAAAGTAATTACAGAAATTAATTACAGATGTAACTAGATATAGGTATTTTTTTCAAAAGTAGAATGTCAAAACATGTATATCTACACAATAGGTGAATTAATTGATTAATTTAAAAAGTAAGTACATAGTAGTTGAGGCCACCTAATATAAAGTGGCACCCAAGAATTTGTTGGATGTGTTTTGTTAGAGAGTCAAAAAGTTTAAGTTTACATGATTAGTTCCTCACAGAAGCATATTGGTTAAATTTTTTAAAATTTAAAAAAAAATTTAAGACCATAATATCATGATTCATTACAGCTCAGTTTTTCCACAAAACACCACACTTGAAATGTTGAAAACACTTTTTACTCCAAAGCGGCTAGTAAATTTCCTATAATTACAAAGAAATAGAAAATAATACATTGAATTAAAGGGACATTTCTGTCATCTGTCATCATCTACTCTGCACTTGTTCTGCACTTATTTCTCCTGTAAAGCACAAATGGATTATTTTAAAGAACATAGCTAACCAAACAGTCCCCTTTTGACTCCCTTAGTGTTTTTTTCCCAATACTCTGGAAGTTAAGAGGGACTAGCAGCTGTTTAGTTACATAAATTCTTCAAAATATGGTCATGTTTAGCAGATGAAAGAAACTGGAGTACAACTCGAGTAAAGAGTAAATGATAACAGAATTTTTATTTTTTTGTGTAAACTATCCATTTAAATGTGATATTTTTGAAAAAGTTAAAATAGTTTTTCTTGTAAAACATACTTTGATATATTTCCTTTATTTACAACTTCTACAAAATCTATGTGTGTGTTTTTAGTGTATGAACTATTATTTGCAGCTAAGATAAACTAAAAAAAAGAAAAAAAGTAGAGCTCCCTGATCTTTACAGCTTTTAAGGGCCAGACCTTTGTACAGAACAAGAGCAGAAGATTTCACATGGCTTTAATTAAAGTAACACCAACAAAGTGGATCATGTTGGCACAACATGGAAAAAGAGAGACCTAGTCAAAACACACTTTGAGGGCTTCAAAGCGAATAGTGACTACCTGCATGCAGCACAGACATACAAATACTTCAGAGGTTTAATCAAGCCTGTGTTTCCCCAACATAAACAAAACCACCTCAACCAACCCTGTGTACATAAAGAACTCAGGCGTGCAATCTAACACTGCAATTAATTGCAAAACATCCTCTGGATTTTTAAGGAAACTAAGGATAGACATACAAAAGTCTGCATGAACCAGTATTATTGATATGGCTTTGCATGCCTGTTTTGCATAGTGCACTTGAAGCAAAGCTTTGAGGTTTCCACAAGAGGGTTAGGGTTAGGGTTAGGTTAGGGTTAGGGTTAGGGTTAGTTAGGGCAACACATGAGTGAAGTGTGTGCGGTCACAGCAGCTTCTTACTACAGTACACCGAAACTGTCATGGGACATATATTAAACAACTATGCACTGTTCAACTAACAGATATCAGTTTAAAATGGTTTGAAAATTCTAATACTATATTTTTACATTTCACAGGGTTTATCAAACTGGGGTTTGGATTATGTTTTTTTTAACATAATCCAGATTAATGTAATTTCATATTAAATTATGTTTTATAAGGAATATACTGTGGGAATTTCTGACCAGGTTCACTTGTCACTAGAACTCTTACATTCTAGGTGAGCTTTCGCTTCAATAAAGGGGGCATCAGAAATGAAGGAGGTCAAACTGTGCAAACCACTGGCAATATGTATTTTACTCTTATGTGCGTCATAAAGCAGCATTGACCCAAAGTAAACATTACATGTGATTATCCTTGTTTACTTAACAGGGGATCTCCCCACGTAGCTCAGAATGCACAACTCTGCACATTTGCGAATGAAAGACACACAATTAACACGTCGGCAGAATCTCCTTAAGAGTTATCATATTCTATACAATACTTGTAGTCATGATTTAATGTCCCCTGTTTGCTTGTGGAGTAAAGAGGTCATTAAGAGGCAATGAGAAAGTATTACAAAATACATCCCGACAAGGACCTTTGATCTACTGGTTCTGCATTACATAATAAATTCTACATCATTTTCTTGCACATCCCAGTGGGTTTGGTTCAAACTAGCATATTTCGTGAACGAATGTGATTATTAGAAAATACAGACTGACTAATGAATGACCTGGGACTGGTGTGTGAATTAGAGATTTCCTCTATAATCACTGTAGTGTTTTTGTTTGGGGTGCAGGGGCACCAGAATTTTTTTGGAGCAAACTGAATGACAGCATAGGTCAGCATTCAGACTTACATCACTTCCTCTGCACATTTTTGACAAACAGCACAAAGCCAAGCTTTCAAAGTGATGTGACATCATTGAATACTTATAATAGTGAATGCAGAAATGTCACACAGATGATGAGATAATGACGGAAACTCTGAGGGTTACTTGGTTATGTTACAAATTAACTTTTCATTCATTTCTCATTTCTTATGGTTTGCATAACATTAAATTATTTGTTAAGGTTTTGCCTGGTTTGAAAATGTCCATTATTTAAATGAGTAAACGTGGGAATGTTTATGTGTGTGGAGTCAAGCCTTAATGAAGTCAGTGCTCAACTATATCGATGGATCTTCTTAACTGACAAATGAATTTAAAAAAGCCCTACACTCTTTGTTATCGAGAATGCTTTTTCATACGTGACGTTTAATTGACGCTTCTTTATAACGAGTCATTCCAGTCCAAAAACCGCATGGAGCAACACAATTGCCAAAGTGCGGCGATTAAAGAGCGCCATCTAGCGATCCCTGCAGGGAAATGGAACTGCAAGAACCCTGCAAAGCCTATAAGATATATATTGTCACATATTTGTAAATATATATATCGTCACATATCTGACTTATATAGGCTAACTAAGAACATTGAATAGGCTTTTTATGCAAGATCAAGCCCAATGTCTACATTGAAAAACAGAGCAAATGTGTTATTGTAGGTTAAGTCTACTCCAGAGTGCACAGATTCGCATCGTTCCCGAGTTAACTACAGGTGAATATTCATTCAAGAAATGCATACGTCAACGCATATGAAAAAAAAAAAAAATAATAATAATAAAACACTATAGGCTAAATTCATTAAACGAAATTATTGAGCTTGCATAAGTAATCCTGCGTGCTATTTTGTAACAGCTTTCCCCACAACATGTTATTAGTTCATCAGCAGTGTTATTTATTTAGCCTATTATTTTAGAACGACTAGTTTAAATTATGTTGATAGCTATGAAATCTTTGAAACTTTATTACATGGATTTGGAAGAATGCAACATGATAATATCAAGGTTTATCCCCCCGGACGCACTTCGACTGACGCTGATTCATCAAATTGTCTTTCTGAGATAAAATTGTTAAATTGATCGGAGCATGCGTGGCAAATGCATTGTAATAAAACAATAACAGACAATTCTCTGTCTTCATCCACTGTTGGATGTCCAGCGGGGGTGTGTAACCATGTTCTCAGAACTGCCAAAGATGGGAAATGCTTATCGATTGATCTGATAAGAGGACAATTTAAAGGCCAGTTGCAGAGCTTGCGCCAAAACAGAGCAATACAAAAGGAGATAGAGTGTGCAGGACTCATATCAGAACAAGACAGCCTATAATTACTACAGATAAAAGTTAATAATGCTCCTCTTACTCTTTGTCACTGTTTGTGGAAGCAGTATCGGCGTGCAGAGCCTCCCGTTGCCGGACTCTGGTCCACATTTGGCAAATGACTGGGGAGAAGCAGTCCGGCTCAGACATCTGTATGCAGCCAGACACGGTTTACATCTGCAAGTACACACAGACGGGGAAATAAGCGGATCGCACACGCAAAGCTCGGACAGTAAGTGACAGTCACGTCATGTAGCTAGCTACGCTGATCTCAGCGCTTCACGTATGTGGGTCAGTGGGGAAATCTTTCAAAAGACCAACTAAAACACATGTCTATTTTTTTTTTTAAATGTATTTGTGGAATTTCAAATATCTGTATTAAACATACAGGTACACCACAAAAATGTGAAGTGGTGTAACCATCAAGTAAAAAGCACGTGGTTGCACAAATGAATCATGTTTTTTCTAAGAACTTGGAATGGATGGATTTCGTTTTGAAAAAACGATTTTTTTTTACTATATTATAAAAACGATTTGTCTTTTAACTGATTTTATTGCTTTATGAGGCTACGCCACCCTTTTAATTTTTTTTTAGAACGGGTGTACATAAAAAAAAAAAAAGAAAAAAAAAAGAATTACATTATTACTATTATTTTGACCTGCTACCTATCTTGCAATCATTATGCATTATATTATTCTGCAACATGCACAAGCCTATGCTTTTTCGGTGCTTCGCAATTTGATGCAAATATTAAGCCTATAGCATTGCGATTGGTTAAATAAAGTTAAATTGAGTTTATGAGCATCTTCTATTTCTATAATCTTATTTATGTCAAAGCCGTAATTGTGAGCCATTTCCGGGCGCATAATGTTTTAAATGAATTCTGGAGCTTTTATTTGAGCTCAAACTAAATGGCAACCTAAAAGCGTGTTTTGTTTCCTAAAGGTTTGGTTGAGATACGACCGGTGGATAGGGGCTGTGTTGCCATTAAAGGTGTTGCAAGCTCCCGATTTCTCTGCATGGACAGGATGGGAAAACTGTATGGATCGGTAGGTTTGACTATCAGATGCAATAGAATCTCTATTTGTATTAACAATTTATTGAGATGCACCGTATGTGTTTAAGTTCTTTGCAGGTGCATTTATATTCCTGCCCATTACTTCAAATATAGTAGAGTTCAAGTAGTCTTACTGCAGAGGTCAACTGAGGCTACAACACTGGACATCATCTAAAACTCTTTTTTTGCGCTGTGACATCTATATTGCAATAATTTAATTCTTAGAGAGTGGAACTTTGGCACTCTGCCACTAATCATAATATAAACTACACACATTCGTCAGAGATAACCTTGTTGTGCTAAGGTCACCTCACAATGTCCTTTATGACTGCGGAAGTGTAGACAAGCCGATTTCGCCACAGACATCTAGCTTTATTGACATTATGTACTGGTCATGGGTTCATTACTCCCATCTGACGTTATAACCAAGAACATTATTTTAGGACAGGAGAAACAACAGTCATCATTATGCATATAACTCCAAAATGAATAAACGTTTGAGTTGGAAATCTGTCCTTCATTTTTAGATACCGAACTGATATTTATATCAGCTTCCAAGCCAATTAAAACAACTGGTCACAAATGATGATTAGTGCAAATTTGACTTCGAGAGTACCCGACTGGCCAATTTGCTTGACTGACCAGAACAGCATATAAAAATTGATTCTTACAAAAATGTCCAAATGTGCTGATTTGAGTGGTATCATTGCAGCAACCTTTGCCCACGGCGGGGTATGTTTGCATAGCTAAAACCTCATTGAAAAGAAACAGCAATAACAACCTTGACCTCTCCATGTGGTGAGCAAACAGCTATCAAAAAACCTAAAACACATGCGGGGCAGGGCAGGTTGATGAGACATCCATTGTGGTTCTTTGCATACATTTGTGTGTTTTCTTACTGATGCTTTTGTTTGCAGCACACTTACACTAAGGAGGACTGCTCTTTTTTGGAACGCATCATGCCAGATGGCTACAACATCTACATCTCAAACAAATATGGAGCCCTAGTGAATTTGGGTGGTGCAAAAAGCAAGTTGAACAGTAACGACGGGAATGCTGCATCCCAGTTCTTGCCCATGGTCAACAAACTTTCTCAGGAACCTACCAACCACCTTTCAGGGGAACAGGGTTTTTCTGTTGACCCTGAACAGGACCATCAGTTGGGGCTTGAAATAGACAGCATGGACCCTTTTGGAAAGATCTCCCAAATTGTGATCCAGAGTCCCAGTTTTAACAAAAGATGAAAGGTGAACAAACACTTGGATGTGGATGTTCTCAGGAAAAGACCTAGTGGTCAAGAAACTAAGACGAAGACTGTATAAAATCAGTCCTGCTATGAACCAGTGTGGTTCAGTAAAAGCAAATTGCACACTGGACAGTCACTGGACAAATGTAGTGTTATAGACTGGAAACAAAAACAAAATCACTCCAAAATGTTGAAGATTGTTGCTTAGATCAACCATAATGGTGCATCAACTGCAGCTTTAATTTATTTATTTTTCCATGTGCCTGTGATGAACTTGCTTTGCAATTATCCTTTACTTTAGAGTTAATACAGTATTCACTAGCCTAATCTGGAATGCACTGTAAGAATACAGTGTTTGTTTACCTTTTTTGTATTTCATGCATTTATTTGTTCCTTCTAAAAGAGGAAATAATGATTACATTAATTTTGACATCTAATAAATTATATGCTCAATGTGGTTAAATAGTTTTGTGCCTGTGACCAAAGTCTACAGCAAGTCACAGACTGCTTTTTATCTTTCATTGCCATCACAAAATACCACAAAAAAACAAAACAAAACAAAAAAGGACTAGATATATTATTATTGATATTGTTAACTGCATGGTACTTCCACAAAATACTTATGTATTGTAAAGATGCGCGTGCTAGAAAAACAGCAGATTATACAGCGTGTCCTTGCATGATACCCTTGAATAATATTTGCAATATTGACAAAAACGTCCTTGTAAAATTGTGGCTCCCTCTACTGGCACAGTATTTAGTTGCTGTTATATGTTATATACCATCCTCATTCTAGCGCAACCTTAACATTTCTCTTCTGCAAGCAAGCAAGGCATACATGTAGGTAATAATGAACTGAATTAATAGTTTTAGAACTGAATGGTTTTTTTTTTTTGTACAGTAAATAAATTAAAACATACATAGGCCTATATATATTGTTTTTCTAAAATTAAAGTCAAAGACAAGGGGCAATACGCTACTTGAAAAGCCATGCCAGGTATGTATCCTCATTTTTATTTGAGGAATTAGACATTAGATTTAGCTTAGTGAAGACTCATTTTACTGTTACTGTTGTATTCAAATGTAACGTTAAACATAGCCTAATATGTGCCAGTTTTGAAGGCTTAATGCTCTATCATTTCCAAGGTGCGGGTAGACATTTCTTTCATAATTGGTGCAGTTAATATGGGTCCACTTATTGTCAGTGTTGGGGAAAGTTACTTTTTAAAGTAATGCATTACAATATTGCGTTCCTCCCTAAAAAGTAACTTATTACATTACTTAGTTATTTTTTTAAGGAAAGTAATGCGTTTTGTTACTTTTTAAATATGGGCAGAGCTTGTTTGTTTTTAATATAAGAAGTTCTATTTATAGCAAATGTAAAAGCACACCAAAAAGTGTCACGAATAAACCTCAGGCTGAAGAAAAAGTAAATTCACATCTGTAAAGTAGAATACAGGAGAGGAAAGTTCAATACTCTTCAGCAATAAAAAAAGAACAATGAAGCACAATAGCTCATTTTTGAGTGTAAGTGTGTTTGAACTGGATCATTAAAGGTCAGCAGCAAAGACATTGGTTTATAAAATGGGATTAGATACATTTGTAATTTATTTATCGCAGGTTTGTGTCATATTCTAAGTTTATTTTAATTCATTTTGATGAATACTAAATCTGTTTTTTGAGAGTGAGATGAATCAATGCACATTCACATTCTAGTCTAGATCAAACACTGTATTCACACACCGCACACAATGGACTGTATTTCGGATTTCTCCCAACATGAGGTCAGGGTCCTGTTTCATAGAACAAGTTTACCAAATAAACCAGGGGGCTGTTCCATAAAACAAGATTACAGTACAAGCCAGGCTTATTTCAGTTAGTCTGACTTACTGTCATTAGGTTTGATACAAAATAAGTCAGAATAATTGAAATAAGCCTGGCTTATTTTATAAACTTTTTTTATGGAACAAGCCCCAGGTTTATTTCAGTTAGTCTGACTTATTGCCAGTTAATTTGGTTTAAAATAAGTCAGACTATCTGCCATAAGCCTGGCTTATTTTGTAAACTTGTTTTATGGAACAGGCCCCAGGTTTATTTCAGTTAGTCTGATTTATTGCCAGTTAATTTGGTTTAAAGTAAGTCAGACTATTTGCCATAAGCCTGGCTTATTTTGTAAACTTGTTTTATGGAACAGGCCCCATGTTTATTTCAGTTAGTCTGACCTATTGCCAGTTAATTTGGTTTAAAGTAAGTCAGACTATCTGCCATAAGCCTGGCTTATTTGGTAATCATGTTTTATGAAACAGGCCCCAGGAGACTTTTCAGTTAATAAAAAAACAACAACAAAGTAACTGGCGTTAGTTATAATAGTTAGTTATACTCAGTTATATTACTCCAAAAATTAAAAAGCAATGCGTTACTTTAGTGACTTGGAAAAAGTAATATTATTACGTTATTCGCGTTACTTGCAATGCGTTACCCCCAACACTGTTTATATTGTAACGTTAAGTGTTACAATCTTGCGGCACCACCGTACTGTGGTTTTCTAGAGCCAGCTAGCATGCTAGCATGTCCCAAAAAACACTAATTAGAAGTAAAATCAAGAAATTTTTGTTTTCACAATCAGACAAGAATTACTATTTTTCACAATGAATGAGTAAACAAATTAAAATCTTACCTGTTGAGTTATAACACCTTAAATAAGGGATCCTCAAGTGTAATTCTGAATGTAAATAAAGCTAAAACG
Organism: Enteromius anoplus; assembly: GCA_032359395.1. Classification (NCBI taxonomy): domain Eukaryota; kingdom Metazoa; phylum Chordata; class Actinopteri; order Cypriniformes; family Cyprinidae; genus Enteromius; species Enteromius anoplus. Next base: position 3,864,074 of record JAUMHG010000281.1, read on the forward strand.
GAGGTAAAGGAGATGACTACGATTAAATTACATGTTCTGATTTACAGTTAAAGATACAGTCTTTCTTCAATTTAAAACAAATGTGACATCTCCCTTTGATTTGATCAAGCATAAACATGAAAAACTTGCTTCGGTTTACTTTCCCTTCCAGAAGAGGCGCCGTGGTTCAAGCGCGTCACGGAAACATCAGCACAGCTGCAGCGACGTCGAAGAAGAACGATCCCGGAAGTTAGTGTTCATCAGTGAAGACTTCAGGATAGAAGACCAAATCGTTTTATTGCAAAATGGCTTTCGTGTCCAACAGTGATGATTTATTTGACTCCATTATCATGGCCGAAGACAGGTAAAATCAGTACCTCATTTATACACATAAATTAAACTTATTCGTCAAATGTTTTTGTTTCCCACGGTAACGTTAACGTTAGTTCAGTGTGCTTAGTTCAGTAATCGTTACTCTTAAACGCTGCAGGAGTTAGTCTCAGTTATTCCCTCTTGTTTTAGGTTTCGTGATGAAGGGTATCAGGAAGGGTTTGAGGAGGGAATTCGTCAGGGAACCATCGAGGGCAGGAACCACGGGCTGCTACACGGAGCCAAACTCGCTGCAGAGGTGATGGACTGATACACACTTGATGCTAACCGTTAGATTCAGCTCGTGTAGATTAAAGACAGATAATCTGTCTTTCCATTACAACGACACCAGCAATAAGAGTCCTCACATAGTTTCATATCTTCTCAGTAGACTAGAGTTTATTATGATTCTGCTCGAATAATGTGAGAAGTAGCTTTCTGGAAAAGCAGTGTCAGGTTTTTTTCCTCTGTTGTGTTGTTACAATGACCTTTAAATTCTGGGGCCTCACCTATGAACACACAGTTGTGTTCAATGACAGTATTGTCATCGTGCATAAATACGTTTAAAAGCTTTTAAGCAGCATTTACTATTACTATTCTATTCTGAATTGTATTTATGACTTCATTTGTCTTTCTCTGTCTATTGTTTTTTAAATAATTGAGAAACATGAAACACATAAGTAATTAAAAGTGTGTACAGAACATGGAATGTATTACTCTGGAACACACAATTATTATTATGATTTATACATCATCTGAAAGCCAAGTAAAGCTTTCATTGATGTGTGGTGTGCTATAGTAGTCCAGTATTTGACTGCGATATAACCGTTCTGAAAATCGGGAATCAGAGGGTGCAAAAAAATCTAAATATTGAGAAAATCATCTTTAAATTACTCCAAAATAAGTTATTAGCAATGCATATTACTGATTAAAAATTAACTGTTCATATATTTACAGTAGAAAATGCACTAAATATAATGGACCATTACATAATACTCTTAATATATATATATATATTTTTTATGTAATAAAAGAAACAAAAAAGACATCAATAATTCTGACCCATGCAATGTATTGTTGCCTATTGCTACCAATATAACTCTGCAACTTGAAGACTGGTTTTGTGATACAGGGTCACTTACACATCCTTCAATTTTTAACATTACACTTTTAAGTGTAGTATTTACTATTTTTTTTATAAAATATTTGAATAGCAAGCTATTTGAACTGTTTAAGTGCCTGATTTTTTTTGTTACTGTATTTTCTCAGGTTTCTTTTTATTATGGATTTGCCCTTGCATGGAAATGTCTCCTTAGTAGTGATGTTAAAGCAAGGTAATTTCTTTAACACACAACAATCACTGCCTACTAGTAAAATTATTTGGTGTTAAGATTATTTCTCTCACTGCTAAATTTCTCTCTACTTCTAGAAAAAGGCTGAAAGCTATGGAATCTTTGATTGGACTGATCCAGAACTTTCCATATGAGGATCCTCAGTATGAAAAACTTCAAGATGACATGGAAAGAGTGCGTGCTAAGTTTAGACAGGTAATGTCATCAAAAATACCACATCATCTATTTTTTTTACATTTTCTAATTGCTTATTTTAACTTTTATTCACCAAAACACTACCTGCCATAACACAATTTTCATCTCTACAGGTATGCTCTTTACTGAACGTGGCAACAGACTTTAAAGAATATGTGAGAGGATCAACAGGAATGTCCTTCTAAGATGACAGGAGCTTTTACAGCAGCCATGGCAAACTCAGAGCGCCTCCAGGCCTCCTTTGTGCACACCTTGATGCTCTTCTGCAGACAGACAGTCCTGATGAGGTGGTGTTTTCACGTGCCGTGTAGACACTCTGACTGAACTCGTTAGGCAGAATTCTGGAGCAGCTGTTTTAAACTGAATTCTAGAAATCAGATTGGAAGAGCGGTACTCTTATGTGTTGGGCGGTTTTAAAGTGAGATCAAAAGGGAAAAAATAGCAATGGCAGTTAATATACAAGACAAGCAAAAACCACAGTCTTTATAAGAACATTCAGCTTTTTTTGCTATTTTAACCCTTCTGTGTGTGGAATTCTACAAAGATGACTATGAACACCATCTTGTGGTGAAATTGGGAGAGGTTCTTGGCGTTAAGTGGCTCCGCCAGCTGGTAAACTGCAAGTATTGCAAGATTGTGTCTTGTAAAATCAGTATTAAACTGAGCAGTTTTGAAATAAAATTTCACATATACATTTTACATAATTGTTGACTCTTAATATGCTTTATTGGTAAGTCCTTGTCTATAAAAAGTTGTTTCAGAATAAAATAAATGATTCTATTCATTATTTTGATGTCTAAATCTTGATTCTTCCTATTATGTTTTATTATTAATGATACTTTCAAATTATTTTTCCTAATACTTGATTATGTTGATGTTGCAGGTTGTCTGTCCTTTATTTCAATTCACCATGCATCTATTAGATATTAAATTATATGAGATATTATTGCCAGAAATCCTATATTTAGTCTTAGCTAACCAGCCCTAAATCCTAAGAAATTCCTATGCTGGGTTCCTCATGCAGTGCTATTTCACAGGTGGTCAGCAGAGTCTCCTGACAGATAGTTTTCCTCCCCTCTCCTGGGCCCAGAATGGGGACAGTTGCTGTGGCTGCAATAATGCTGTAGTGGGGCCCGTGCGAGAGGCCAGGGGGCCGTGCGACGCACTCTGGTTTTGTTCAGATCCCTTCACACTTGAAGTCTGAGGTGCAGATCAGAATTCAGGAAGACAGGAGTTGGCAGCATATTAGAGGGTGTTTCTAGAGATGGCAGCTGCTCTACGCTGCGGGCAGCAGCAGGTAAACACTAGGCCTGTTGGCGGCACCTTCTGAGCCCTGACAGATAAAACCCTGCTCTTCCCTGAAGACCTCCAGTCAGCTGCTACATCGGTCATTTTGTGCTGGTGGAGTCATATAAAGTTTGGTTTCGGCGTTAATTGGAAGCCAGAATTATACAGTGATAGGAAATGAATATTAGGAAATAACAAATTTAGATAAAATGACCATCAAACCAAGTGCTATTTGAAAGAGATGATGCTAGAGCTTTTCTTTATACTGACTTTGAGTCATTTTTGCTTTAAATGAAGTGGCGTTGAAGTTAAAGGATGTGGTGCATTATGCAGTAAGTTCACTGACTTGTGGTTTTTTTTAACTAACTATAGATATGTAAAGTCTCACAACCACAAAGTGTCACAATATCTATTGGTTTATCATGTACATCTTATGCTGCTGATATTTAAAATATTTATAATAAATCTTGGTTTGATAGCAGTCTATACAATGAATGATTCTAATGCATTTTAATTGTAGTTCAAGTTTCAAGATTTAAAATAAAGTATCCTCATTTATTCAGTCTGTCATTCAAAATCTATATAAAATTTTTGGGGTCGAAATGATATAGCATTAAATTGACTGTCATTGTTTGGCTATAAGACAAGATATCTAGGAGAAAGACATTCTTTTAGGAATATTTTTTTCTTTCTGAATCTTTCAAAACATGTAATTTCTCATTTAAATTTGATATTTTTAGTTTGAGAAGAAAGTCAGATTTGATCAGCATGAGTAAATGATGACAGAAAGTCCCTTTTGTGGGTGAGTTATCCCTTTAACGCCTTCGTATTGTCATGTAGTCCACAAGCGGTAGTAGAGTCAGGTGTCTCTTTATTAGTTGTTTGATCCATAAATGATGCATCATCTTTCTCCGCTATGGTGTGTGTGAGCGAGAGAGCGCGGGGGAGACTAATTCCAAATGCAGAACAGAAGAACATGAACTTGGGTGGGGGGGTGGGGGGTGTAAGACAGAGGGCTGAGTCTGTGAAAGAGAGTTAGAGGAGCAATGTTTCTTTGGTTTCCTTTCACTTGTGGAACAGAGTGGATGGGGCCAGCGAAAGGGAGGGAGGCCGAGAAAATGAAGCAGGACGCTGGAAGGTTTCAGAAAATGTTCAGGAATTTCAGGAGCAGGTGGCGAGTGGTGACATGAAAGGAGGACGTGACAAATGCAACCGACGGGCACTTGAAAAAAAAAAGGCCTCAAGTTGAATGGTGGCATAGTATCTCCCTTTTTTGCCTTGGTGCCTCATACCCCCCACTCTTTCCCTCACACACACACACACAAGCTCCAATCTCAGCATTGAGCTGCTCGCTTCCTCGCATGGTTCATGATGTGGATGATAAATGCGCAATTCCTATTCACAGCACAGACAAGAAAGGTTCAGGGGGGGGGCATGTGGTCATGAGGGAAGCTGGTTGAGTTTTGGCTAGCCGTCATATACTGTATACCTTAATATAACATTTCAGTTCTGATGCAATGATCTCAACAACCTGAATCTTCTTGATCATATTAACAGTATGTAAAACAGATCAGAGTCATTGTGGTCTTGGAATATGATCATCTGTGTCTTGAAACTGAATGAAAAGACTCTGAATTTGCGATTAAGATATTTGATTAAGATAATCATATTTGTAAAAGTGATTCCAGAATAAAATCAATCAACAACAACAACAAAAAAAAAGAATAATAACCTACCTGCAGCTTATCCGTGAAGCTTACAAGAACAAAAGAAGGAAACTCCCATTCACAATACATAATGTATTAAAGGGGTCATAAACTGAGAAACCTAATTCCCTTGATCTTTTGACATATGAGAAGTCATTGCTATTAAATCATCCTCTAAGTTTCATAACTCAAATCTTTTGTGTTTATCTAAAAACGGCTAGAAGCCAGTTCGATAAATGACTGGAATGTGCCACTTTGTGACGTAATAGTGTGACTAAACACCAACTCCGCAGAAGATCAGTCCCAGACCACCATGTCAGTAAGAACTCAGTCTTCTCTTTACTTTATTTTACTGCAGAATCTTTTATAAACGAGGCACAATGCAATGTAGAATTTTTAGAAACATTGAAACGGAAAGACGATGCTGTGCTGATTATATTGGATTCAACACTAACGTTGCAACACATAAGCGTGAGTTACTGTTTTTTTTATGATCAATACTGCTTTGTCTGTTAAAAACATTGTTTGATTATTAATATTTATAGACTTTTAACTCACTGAATCATCCATCTATGAAGGATGTAGGCTGACAAATATACACAACTGTTAGCCAATCACAGCAGCTGGAGTTTACTTCCGAGTCTGCGATCTTCCACACCAGTTCAAACTGAGCATTCTGATGAAAAAACAATATACAAAGGCCTTTTTATATTTAATAAAGTTTTAAACAATTACCAGTGACACCTGTATTCACTTTGTTTGGACTTAAAGAGATATTTCACACAAAAATGGTAATTCTGTCATCGTATAATCACCTTCGTGTCAGTCCAAACCTTTAGGATTCTCCAATCTTGTATTTGTTGTCTGTTGTCTTGTTTTTGTTCATCCAAACATGCATGTCATCAGTATAACCATTCATCAAAATAACATTTTTTGTGATCTGCAGAAGAAATAAATTCCTCTTTTTAAAGCTTTAACAACCAAATTTATTAATCTTTTTTTATTGAATATATTTTTATGAGAATTACAAATGTATATACTAAATAGGCATTAACAAACAATATTAATCATTTACAGATCACAAAGGGCAGACATAGTAGAAATAAATTCCTTATAAGTTTGGAAAGAGATGTGAGATTCATAAAACAGTGCACAAACCTTTTCCGGGATTACCTATTTCCAGTGAGATTTTTAAGTGCACCCAGAAGACACTTTACTGTCCCATCATGCCTCTGGAAAAGGTTTGTGAATGGCAGTGAATCACTGGTAAGGTAGGTCACATGACAATATGAAATATATACCTTTAATGGTCTAATAATTATTTGTTAAAAAAAAAAGAAAAAAAGTATCTATTCAATGAGTTGGCGGTTTTAGATGCAGCCATAGCGGTTGTCGTATTTACTCAACTGCAGGGGTCACCAAGTTCAATCCTGGAGGGCCGGTGTCCTGCAGATTTTAGCTCCAACTCTAATCAAACACACCTGAAGCAGCTAATCAAGCTCTTACTAGGTATACTTGAAATTTCAAGGCAGGTGTTGAGGCAAGTTGGAGCTAAACTCTGCAGGACACCGGCCCTCCAGGACTGAACTTGGGGACCCCTGCTTTAGGCGCAGTGCAGTCTGGGTGATACACGTGGAACTCCTCCAGTAGCGATGGATCAAGGATATCGTCCCGGACCACCCAAGATCCTTCTTCTGGGCCGTGTCCCTCCCAATCGATCAGATACTCAAGACGGCTGCCCTGTCGCCGAGAATCCAGGATCTCCTTAACTTGAAAAACTGTCCACGAAGATTTGCACTGTCCGCTCCAGATGGATATGGGCTGAGTCCCACATCCTCTCGCTCTCATGAAACCAGTGGTCCACACACCATTCTTCTAAAGCTAATTTGATAGCCAGTCGTTCTTGATTGCCAATGTCATAGTTAACCTTTGCAGGGAACAGTTTCTGGGAATAGAAATGCAAGGATGGAGACGGGGAGGCTAATCAATCCGATAATCAGTACATGGGCTCAACCCTCCATCCTTCTTGCCCACAAAGAAGAAGCTTGAGGCCACAGGAGAGGTGGAAGGGCGAATGAAACCCTTGCCGAAGAGCCTCCGTGATGTACTCCTCCATTGCCTTGCGCTCCGGGATAGATCTTTCCTTTAGGGAATTTGGCCCCAGGCAGCAACTCAATGGCATGGTCCCATGGCCGATGAGGTGGTAGTCAGGTGGCCGCCTGCTTACTGAAAACATTCTGGAACGCACAGTAGTCCAGGGGAATGTGGCACTGCTTCTGAGTCTCCGGACTCTCAACATTTGTGGAGCCCACCGTAACAGGTGGAGACATCAGCAAGGGTCCTGACAGCACTGGCAGACAGGATTGGAAACAGGATTTGCTCCACTGGAAAATTTCGCAGATGTCCCGTCTGACCATAGGGTAATGTTGGTGCAGCCACGGGCGTCCCAGGATGAGTTTGACGGTGGTGTCCCCCAGTTCCAGAAAATATATGGTCTCCTCATGTAGACATCCGACTCTATTTGCATGGATTCTGGTACTGGGGTCGTGGTTTAGGGTGACGCTGGTGAGTGGGCTGATTCCTCCGTGTGGCATGTATAGTCAGGTGCTGGGAAATGCGAGTGGCTTTCTGAATGAAACTCTCTAGTCCCACACTGTCATCCAGGATGGGAATGTGAGCTCGAAGACGAGGATTCAGACCTTGGCACTAAGACACTAATCAGGGCGACCTTGCTCTATCCACTAGTGGCAGCGAGCATGCGGAATTTGAGGGTGTAGTCCTGGATGGAAGTACCAGCTGGACGCAGTTGCAGCAACTGCTCGTGCACAGATAGCTCCTCACTCAGTGTTCCGAGGGGATTTACAGAGGCAGATTGATTCGGTGATGGAACAGGAGTGAGGGAGGACCGGAGGGTGGTGAAGTGGTCCAAGACAGTAACTAGAGGAACCAGGAGTGAGTGTGAGATGACTGAAGAGGGGGAGATCCGGGCTGAACGTGTAGAGGGAAACTGGGATTCCTTGAGAGACTATGGAACAGTGGAGATCTGAAATGGTGGAGGCACAACACACTGTAAAGCACACAGTTTTGTTATGAGAACACAGATAAGAGTTAGTCAGGTTAGATTCAACGGAGTGAATAGTAGACCAAAAAGTGAGTGCTAGTAAGGAGTGTGCTCTTGGAGCTGGGCATGATTGCAGGTGACCGTTGCAGAGGATCAGAAAGCTGGTGATTGGGAACAGGTGAACGTGGGTGTGGGTGATTGGAGTGACAGAGATGACTGAGGCCATGTTCACACTAATACGTTTTCGTTTGAAAATGCATCTTTTTCTCTCCGTTTTGGCCTTCCGTCCACACTGAGACGGCGTTTTTGTCAAGGAAAACAGTACTTTTTGAAAACGCTCTCCAAAGCGGATAAATTACAAATGCCGTTTTCGCGTCGAAGTGTGGACTGTGAAAACTGAGGATTTCGAAAACGATGACGCATTTTAGCCATATGATGCAGTCATGTGACCAATTCAAATTAGATGGCGAACGACATTGTACAGCAGTTGATTTGTTTGCTCTCAATTTTGACAGCCCTATTAAAGATTAATATGCGTTTGTACATGCTTCAGTCGTTTCAGTGTGAATGATCAACTCTTCGGAGATGATTAAAAACGATAGTATGGACGCAGAGCATTTTAAGACGAAAACACTGTTTTCAAATTAATCTGGATTAGTGCAGAAGTAGCCTGAGACTCCCTGACAGAAAGAGAATGAAGATCATTTATCATTTCTTTCTCTTTTATCTCCTCCACCCTGCAGGGCTTGTTTGGAGACAAGGTATGACATTTTTTTTTAAAAGCTTTGTTTAGTCAGGTTCAAAGGAAATTTTGCATGTCCTTAAAAAAAAAAAAAAGACATTAAATAATTTTATATTCAAGTTAATATTATTTATTAAATGTCTCTTTTCACTTTAATTTTAGGGACTTAAGGGATTTCAGGGGCCTCATGGATCCCCTGGAAGGAGGGGCTTGCCAGTAAATTGACTCCTTAATATTTTTATAACAATATAAAAAAATTGTTGTTTATTTAAAATCTTATTTTCTTATTTAAGGGTCCACCGGGGCCACCAGGACCTGCTGGTGTTTCTGTGAACCTGACCCTGACCCAGATCAAGGCAAGTTGTTTAAAATGTATTTAATTCACTGACTGTTGTAGAAGTGCACAAAAAAGCAGTATATTCAGACACAGCTGGATATATTACTGTGTCTTTTCCATTATGTAGCACACAAGTTGCATTCTGAACAATATAAAAAATAACTGAAATTAGACTATTCATACTGAGTAGTCTTAAAGTGCCCCTATTATGCCTTTTCAAATATGATCTTTCATGCAGTGTGTCATGTGAACATAAACTATCTGCAACAGTGATGCTCGGGTCAATGTATTAACAACACGAACCCGACCAACATTTTCAACATTTTCAACATTTAACCCGCAACTCGGACCACAAAAAAAAGAAAATATTGTACCCGACCCGCTTCCTGACCTGCATTTTTTTCACGTGCGCTTGCTGACGTGGTGCTCTCTGAGGTGCGGCGGCGGGAGCAGGCAGTTCTTGAGGCGACCCATCATTTTCCATTTCAGCTTTCTAGATGCATATTACCGATGAATGCGATGTTTATATTTCGACCCTGCTTGAAGAATTCATCAGCAGGTCAACTGAGAGAAAGCCCACTTTTGGAAAAGTGTGAAAGCCCTTAGGAGCGCAAACTGTTCTTTTTCTTTCTTGCTGATATAGCCTAGTGTTATATAATAAAGGCTTGATTTATTCATTTATTTTGTTTCATTTTCTTAATTAAGATGCTACATGTGTTTATCCAGTCTAATCGAAGTGTGCGTCTCTCCCCTGACTTTCCCAACACAAATCTCACCCCCCTCTCAGAAAATACATAAAACTGACATTACTGAGCTATATGCATTTAAAAGTTCAACGTGTTGGAAAATCAGGAATTTTGTCCCGTGTCAGCTTTTATTCAACCGTCTTCAGAAGTAACATATTTGCATAATGTCTGCCCACGTTCTACGTCATGAACAACTTGCCTGTCCACAAACAGTACAATGTCCACGTGGATTACATCATGTCAAGAAGATGCTGTATCCTGCGCTGTCGTTCAGTTTAGTTTTAATCAAATTTGATAAAAAATTACATTTCTTTTTGGAGAAAACGAAAGTGTTTTTTGACCTTGCATACATGTAAACCTGTTTTAAATTAGCAACCTTTAAAATGGCATAATAGGGGCACTTTAACTAAATCCACCTACTGTAGTTATGTGGATTTGTAAAAATCTGATTTTGTGCGTTTCTGTGTACCTGAAATTAAATTATTTTTTTATTACTTTTTCCCTGTAAAAGTTCTGTACTAGTTCTTACTCTTTTTTTATATTCCTGATTTAGACTTATAGTTTAGAATAAAATTTCAGTGTTTTGTGTATTTATATCATGGCAGAACTAAAATATGTGCCATTTATCATCCGCAAACTAGTGGCACAACATCACAAAAACTCTTATTCTTGGACCTTCACTAACGTGCAGATTACGAAAAAGCAAATAGTTTTGTCTTACTTTTCCTTCTCCAACAGGACCTGATGTACAGTTCAGACAAGCCCAATTACCCTGTGATTCAGACACTGCTGGACTCTCTGTACCATGACCTACGGCTGCTGGTGGACCCTCCGGATGGTAGCAAGCAGCACCCAGCCTCTACCTGTCTGGAGCTGTGGCTATGCCATCCCAACTACACCAGCGGTCAGTTAATCGGCTGTCGGTGAACATATCAAACTCCTGATCAAAAACTAGAGATTGTAGCCTGGGATTGTAGGACTTATTTAAGATTTTTTAAATTAGTCTAAAATCGCAGTGTGAGCCCGCTGTAAGGTGGTAAATGAGATCCAATTTTTTTTTTAAGGTTAATACGTTAGTTTGACTAAAATAACTGTGTGTGTGTGTGTCAGTTTGTTTTGGATAAAATTATCCATTAAATTACTCCTTTTGTCAATTTTGCAGGATTCTACTACATTGACCCAAACCAAGGCAGTCCTTTAGATGCTCTCTTGGCCTACTGTAACTTCTCGGAGTCAGGAGCAGAGACCTGCCTTCACCCCAGAGATGCACACGTAATAAAATCTGCTAAAAATCTTATTACTGTGTCTCTTTAATGTCAAAGAACTTTAAATTCTTATTATCGCTCTTCCAATTTCCACAGCTTCCCATAAGGACTTGGCTGAATGACTTTGGGAATAACAGCAAGTTCTACTGGTTCAGTTCACTTGAGGGAGGTTTCCAAGTACGTAGTGCTTTCGACCTGTAGAAATTTTAACTTCCTGTTAGATCAAAGTTTGTGCCATTGTTCTGTTGACAGGGGCTGACTATAAGATATTTGAAAAAAAATCACAGGACTTGTAGACTTGCAGTTTTACCCTCAAAACCTGTCTGCCTTGTCTTTGGTCAGTTTGAGTATCCAGCCCTCAGTGTGGTTCAGCTGCGGTTCCTACGACTTCAGAGCAACAGAGCAGAACAGAGAGTGACGTACGCCTGTTACCCTGGACACCGACTGGGCCAGACACAGCGACAGGTCCAGTTCCTCACAGACTCTGTGAAGCAGAGCTATTTAGGAGAGCTGCAGGATTGTGTGGTATGTGGATTCTACCAGCATTGGTTATAAAAATGTGTTCTTTTTATCACATCATTTAACTGCTTAAAAACATTACTTATAAAGGTTTTAAACAATTGTGCTTTACCTTAAACAACCCTTTATGTTTGTGTTTTTTGTACCAGTCTGCAATGGAAGTGGATCCCGGACCGCGTGAGTCTGTGTTTCAGTTTGAGGACATGGACCTGCTTCCTCTACGTGACATAGGAGTCTTGGGCAACAGCAGCTACGAGTTTGGCTTTAACATCGGCCCTGTGTGCTTCAGCTAGAGACACCCTGAATGATAATGGTACATCCTGTGCGTTTAACCGTAATACAACAATACAACAAAGAGAAGAATGGAGGATACTCTGAGGACACATACGGCATCTACGGCTTGAGGTAAAGGAAATACGCTAGACAGTGTCCTGTCTATCACGGTGCTGCCAAACAAATAGACAATATCCTTTTGTGTTTACAGGGACTTTTGGCTTTGTAATTGATGTACTTTTTTATAATAATTTTATGTGTGTTTTTTTTTTTTTTTTTTTATCACTAGCTGGTCTTGTAATAACATTGTAGATGAAGCTGGGATCATAACAAGTCTAATGACAGGGTTCTGACGTGACCACTATGTGGTTGCATGGTCCAAGTTTCAGCTGTTTACTACTTAATCATGTAACGGTTACCATGGATTAACCAGTAATTATTATAAAACTTTTTATTATTAGGCAATTAGGTATATGAATGACACTTTTTCCCCTCTTGTTTAAGTGTCTAACTTGAATTGTAGGATTGATACAAACAAAGCGTCCCAGTGAGGACACCGCTAACCTTCCCATGAGGTTATCCTGGATATCAGGAAGTCTGTGCTACCTTTGATTTCTCTGTTCATGTCATGATTTAGTTGCAGAAATTGTCTTAAATATATGTGTTAGGCAATTTATGGGTGCTAATATTTACAATTCAGCAGTAGCAGTTGTTTCAAAAAGAGAAGAGTATTACAAACTGCAGCAAAAGTGGTAAAAACAAATGTGCAAGCAGTGATTTAATTTTGATATGAGGCTGAAATTCAGTACACTATACAGTATGCTTAAAGTCATAGAGACAGCATCCTTCACTTCACATTTACTGTATGTAGGTCTCAGGGAGCACTTACAAATATGACATAAATGTAAAATAAAATACATAAATGATATTGGAAAAAGGTTAATTTTATGGAACATGTTGAAATTAATTTTTAAAAAGCCCAATTTAAGTGTTGTTCATCATTGTTTTAAAGCAGTTATCATTTAACTTTTTAAATCACATTGAATTCAGTCACAGGTGCTTTGTTTTGAAAAATGTTTTGTTCAATAACATTTTGTAATGTATATGTGTTGTCTATGTATTTGTGGTGACATTGGAAATCACATGCTGGTCATCTGTTTAAGTATCAGCTATAAAATGTGCATTAATGTATTATTCAAATCGTGTATGACAATTGTGTATGTCATTGTGTGAAACACGAACGTTTCTTAAAATTGCTTTGTGAAGTTGTGTTTTTCCTGTTCAAACAGCCAAACATGGTAACGAGCAAAACTGAAACCCAGCTAGTTATCCTGAATTTAATTTTGCACAATGGGCGCTAGAGGAGCCACCCTTTGCCTATATCTGAATGCAGTAGTTCATGTCCTGTAGTCTTTGTGGAAGGGGACTAAATGTGGGAAATTTACTGCACACTGCATGCCTGAACCTGCCATAAAAGTTTCCAAATGTTGAGATCTGGACATTGGAAGGTGCCAGACGTCTGAGTGTCTGTAAGGATATCATCATACTGGAATATATGAACATCATGAGGGAGGAGTGTCATCAGTCCCAGATAATGGAAGTCAGTAAAGTGTTTCTTTCTTTTCGCAGTCTCATCATTTTTAACATTACTTTGTACAAAACAAAACAATAATAATAATAATTTTTCAAGCCTCCTGTATGCACAAATGTAGCTGAATTCTAAGTTGTGTATTGTATTATGCCATATACTGGTACGGAAAGTATTCAGACCCCCTTACATTTTTCACTCTTTGTTATATTGCAGCCATTTAAGTTCATTTCTTTCTCCGTTAACGTACACACAGCACCCCATATTGACAGAAAAACACAGAATTGTTGAAATTTTTGCAGATGTATTAAAAAAGAAAAAACTGAAATAATAATACTTTCCGTACCCACTGTATATACACATTAGTGCTGTCAAATGATTAATTGTTATAATTAATTATTGTTATTAAGTATCATTAATTATTGTTATTAATTGTTATTATTAATTATTGTTATTAATAATAATATTATTATTTATATATATATATAATGATGTTTATCTGTTAAAGTTTTTAAAAGTTAAACTTTATTTAATAGTACTCATACAAAAGTGTATTAAAATACATAATTTATAATAACATGTAATATATGTACAGACATTAAAATACTCTCCATGATGGGTGAATAGATAGCATTTATGTGTTTATATTTCTTAATTATTTAATGTTTAAAAAAAAATTATATATATA
>JAUMHG010000281.1:3882467-3899716 GCA_032359395.1 Enteromius anoplus
CGCGTTTACGATGATGTCACGGCAGTAGAGGCGGCGCAACTATAACGACACGTGAATAATCCCGCCCACTCTAAAGCAGTACTAAACTGCATTAGAAACGCAAACTGAGCCGAACTGAGCTGTGCCGTGTCGTACCACGCAGTGGAAAAGCGCCAATAATGTGATGCCACGTCCTTGTGTTTTGACACCAAAACAGTAAAACGCATTACAAAAGAGGCAATTGTTTGCATCCAGTGGAGACATAATTACTGATCATCATGGCTTAGTAGGGCTGGGCCTTTTTGGTTGTTTTTTATATTTATTTCCACAAACATTGAACATAGGATTTACTGATTAAGATTGGTAACAGATTTTTTTAAATTCAGTTAGGTAAATCCCAAAAAAAATTGGATTACTCTTGGCTAACTGCTAGTTGGTCAGACCAGCTCTTAAGATACTGTCATGAAGGCCAAGTTTATGCAACTGGCTCCAGGTGTGTTCCCAAGTTCAACACCACCTTCACATAAAATGTCAGAGGTATGGGGGCATTTCAGGTTTCGTAAGCACGATGACAAAGACACTGTAGACGAGAACAAATTTTGCCACTTTTCCACTATCGGGCCGTACGGATCTAGGAACTGTCGGGTATGGTTCCAGTTATGTTTCCACATGAAGCTGGTACAGCGCGGCACGATTACAAACAGTTCTTGGCACAGAACCGTGCTGGTCAAGTGCATGAGCGTGACACCGCCAATCAGGCTCTATCACTTGTCAGTTTCTCATGACTTTTTATTAATTAAGCATTTGTAATTTTATGTTTACTGTTTGTTTATAAATGTAGGATTGGTTTCTATACTATATTAAAATCTATATTAATTCATATATCAAACCAAGAACCGAAATGGAAAATCGAATCGAGAGTTGAAGTCGAATCGAATCAGGACATTTTAATTGATTCCCAGCCCTATGACTTAGTACTGTCCTTTTGGGCGTCGTGTTGCATCGTGCCTCGTAAACGTAGGTCCATTTCTGCATTTGTGATTGGAAAAATGACAAACAACCGCACTGGACTTCACTGCTCAACTCGCGTGTGAATAGTAAGCAGCAGGTTCTTTTAATTAGTAAAACGTAACTTAAGGGTTCTACAGAAGGGGTAAGAATTGCTCCACTTTTTATATTTCTGTGCACAGCCAGCATAGGCTGCTCTACAAGTCAGTCAGCCGTATATGCAGAACACGCTCTAATATTTGGATTGAGCTATTCTGGAGCAGTGTTGTGAAAACCACTGTAACATTGATTTCCTCTTTTGGAAGCTCAAACAAAGTAGTTTCACTTTTACAACGACACAGTGTGCAGCACATGGAGCCACAGCAACACTACATTGAGAATGATAGTTCAACGTTCTTGCTTTGCGTTAACGTTTGATGTGGAAAAGTGGGGGGCGTGTTTAAAACAAGCCGATTTAGGTCATAACTTTTATAAAGCATATCTTTGGTTTTGAAACATAGATCTTTGCAACTTCAGGGATTAACGGCTTGTAACATCATATGTTTCAAGGAAAATCATGACCCTTTTAACAATTTACTATAAAACATAATGGAAATGTAATCAAACTGACGTCTGATGTTTTTTTCTTTTTTTTTTTGGAGGGACTTCATGTGACCATCATCTGTTACGCTGAATACGAGACATCTGACTTAAATTTTACTCGAATTGTGAAGTGTTGGAATTTACTCAAAGTGTCATCACCCATTTAAAATTAACCATCACCTGACTGTTTTTTGGCAGTTTAGTGCTCACATGCCCAATTGCCGTTAATACCATTAGATTCGGGATAGAGGGAGGCATGGGTAGAGTTGCTGATTCAGCAGCAGCGGACAGGATTACTTGTTTCCGGCTTTATGAACCTGTCTGCCATCAGTCCGCGTTTTGATTGTCTCCGGTCTAACTCATCCTCCCCGTCAGCTAATACTAGTTACACATTCAGCACTTACGCCAACAACTTTGTATGCTTAAACACTTCACAGTCTGCATTCTACATATGTAGTCTGGCTGCCTGCGAGGACTTTTTTTTTTTTACAACAGAGAAACTGAGGCTCCAGATGCTGAGCGTTTCTAAATATGAAAAAGCTGCTCTCTGGAGAGTCCTCAAGTGCACCTGCTGGGATTTTTCAACCGATGCACAGCTGCACTGAGTGAGTGCCTGACACAGCTCAGGCTTTCTTGACATCACAAAGGGGCATTCAAACAGAGCGTGTTAACCTTGTCCTTTCTTTGCCTAAACTGGGCACGGTTTCATGGCCAACAAGTTCTCAAATGTGTTCAGAATAGAAGACGTTCATGCCACTCATGCTCATTGCGTTTTCTGCAAAAAAGCATTATGCTGATCTTTTTTTAGTTCTATTTTAATGGTTAAAAGACTTTGACCTGTGACTTGCCCGAAAAAATCTGATTTTATGGTCACGTTTTGCCCTGTGAGACTGATATCTCTAACCTGTTGTTGTCCAGGTGTGATCTATCTGAAGAACATGGTCACACAGCATTGGAGTGAAGGAGATAATGCAAACACTGAAGCGCCTACCAGTAACATCCCAGAAGAGGACAGGCAGTTCATTCGAGACCACATAGTGGAGGCCATCATCCAGTCCCCAGAGCGCCTCAGGTAACACTGTGGTACATGTACACAATGAGGGGGGGGGTGACGGATCACTTTCTTTTATAACCTTTTCTTCTCTTTTTTTTATTTTATTTTTTTTATAGAGTGCAACTCACAACTTGCATTCACCACATGATCAAGCATGACTACCCCGCTAGATGGACGGCTATCGTGGACAAGATCGGCTTTTACCTGCAGTCTGATAACAGTGGCTGCTGGTTGGGTATCCTGCTGTGCCTCTACCAGCTGGTCAAAAATTACGAGTAAGAGAGCCGTGAAACACTCACAGGTGGTGTTCAAAGCAGCCAGGCTTTGGCACAGAGTGCTTGAATTGATATTTTGTAGTTGCTAAGTTCAGACTATGTATTCGGTTTCTGTGGTAAAGATGTAGGCAGCAACATGATGCCAAGTGAAACCGTTCTAAAATGACTGCGCAGCAGTTGAAAAGGAAGATCGGGAAATTTTGCCACACCCATACCTGTTATAGCAAAGAGGAATGTTTTTGCATATCGAGATGAAATGGTTTTGGTTTTCTTTTTCGTTTTCACTGGAAGGTTGGCACATGTACACATTGAATAAGCAAGCTGCTTAGCTGTTCTGTCAGAGCAAAATCACAGTAATGAGGGAGAATGTGATATTGTACGTACGTTTTTGTAATACATATTTAGTTTTTGTAACTACACAGACACTTGAGATGGATAGATAGATATATTTGACTATTCATCATCCCAAATTACACACAATGTCTGCCTTATTTAGGCTGAAACAAATCAGATTTCAAACCATTAGGTTTGCTTGAATCAGACTTTAATGTTTTTTTTTTTTGGTGGATCACACCTATGAAAACAAATCCAAATTAAGTCTGATTTACCAAAAATAGATTAGAACAGTCATACTATACCACCAATGTGGAGTCAAGTCTGTTGTTTGTTTGTTTTTGTTTTTTTGGTATAAGGTATAAGAAGCCTGAGGAGCGCCAGCCATTGGTTGCTGCCATGCAGATCTTTATGCCCATGTTGAAGGACCGATTCATACAGCTGCTGCCGGAGCCCTCAAGCGAATCTGTTCTTGTTCAGAAACAGATCTTCAAGATCCTTTACGCTCTCTTCCAGGTATTACATCACTTCTGATACCTGTGCTAAAGAGCCTCACAGCTTTTCCACAATGAAGCTTTTGTTGTTTGTTACTCATGAATTGATTGGTCTGTGTTTACAGTACAACCTCCCTCTGGAACTGATCAATCGCCAGAATCTGACAGAGTGGATGGAGATACTGAAGACGGTTGTGGACAGAGATGTTCCTCCAGTAAGAATTATTTTGTAATACATGTGACTTTAGTATAGGGACAGTGTTTCTTTTTAATGATCTTTCAGTATCTGTCAATTGGCTGTGGGTGGACGGTGTGCGTAGTGTCCATCTGCGTTTAGTGCCGTCTCCAGTCTGTGTCTTACAGGCTGTGAGACGGTTCTCACGCCACACTCGCAGCCACAGATCCACTGGAGATCATAGTACTGCCCAGTGACGTCTTAATGACCGTCCACCACTGGTCAGCCTCCATAGTCTCCTACAAGAACCAATAAACTCCACCTGAATCGATGCATATGTTCAGAAAAGCATACTACCGTTTCTGCATTTTATATATATATGCTACAGCTTAGAAAGTTCATCCAAACTTTTTTTTTTAATAGTGTGCAGTATTCATTTTTGTCTCATTGATCTTCTAAAGTGCTTGTGTGTGTGTGTGTGTGGCATTGCAGGAGACACTTCAGGTGGATGAAGACGAGAGGCCCGAGCTGCCGTGGTGGAAATGCAAGAAGTGGGCGCTTCACATCCTCGCCCGACTCTTCGAAAGGTGCAGTAACTAACATAACAACACTTCCTCCCAGGAATGCTAAAGATAAAGCTTCCACAGATGACTCATGGTCCATTTGAATCCCGACCCACGCTGAGCAGTTGGAAACACTCGAGTAGTTATTTTCAGCTGAAGGTCTTTTGTGTTTCAAACGGTTACTGGATTTTTATGCATGTTTCTGCCCCAAGGTATGGCAGCCCTGGCAACACAACCAAAGAGTACACAGAGTTTGCAGAGCTTTTCCTCAAGGGTTATGCCGTGGCTGCACAGCAGGTAAACGGGAAACTTTGCTAGATGTTTCTGTGGGTCGTTGGCATGACGTGTGTTGAGTGAACTGATGACCTTTGACCGTTTGATTCTGATAGGTACTGTTAAAGGTGTTGTATCAGTATAAGGAAAAGCAATACGTGGCTCCCAGAGTCCTGCAGCAGACACTGAATTACATCAATCAGGGAATCGCACACGCTGTTACCTGGAAGAACCTAAAGCCACACATCCAAGTATGTATATGTTGTTCTATGTTTTTGTATTCATAAGGAACTCTTAATGAAGTATTGGGGACAAAATATAACAAAAATTGGTCGACATCGCCCAACCCTAAGCATAAGTGTCTGCCATAGAAAGGGCACTGAATCAGAATAGGCTGAGCGTTTGATTTGATTTTACTACAGGTCCAGTTTTAACTGCAAACCTCTGTATCCTGTGTCAAATTACTGTAAAGCACTGCCACATCTGATCCAAGTTCTTGATATAAAACCTGGATATTTCTGGTTTCAGGGAATCATTCAGGACGTGGTGTTCCCCCTCATGTGCTACACAGACAGCGATGAAGAGCTCTGGCAGGAAGACCCTTACGAGTATATCCGCATGAAATTTGGTTAGACCTTCACCTTATTTAAAATCTAAACTACCAACAGGTTCTTTGAGAAGAAGACCAATGCCAAATTGATCTGCTCGTTTTCTCTCTGCTTCCTCTTAGATGTTTTTGAAGACTTCATCTCCCCCACCACTGCAGCTCAGACACTTCTCTTCACCGCTTGCAACAAAAGGAAGGAGGTGGGTGTTTGGAGGCGCCATCTGGCATAATGAGGCCTATGATGTGACCGTGTTTGGCTGAGTTTTGTGTATCTCTTACTGCCAACCCTCATGTATCCAATCAGCACCCTGCGGCTCCTTCCACAGAACTGTTGGAAGCTTCTGATGCCAGGTGGAAGGAGCTTCTCCGTCATCTCAAAGAGCTGTGTCTCTTATTTATTATGGGATTTGTAGTGATTAATGTGATATTTACTCAATTAAACCTTTTAAACGAGCTCAAGTTCTTTTTCTGCATATACATGCAATGCCTTTGTAATGTAGTCCTTCGGTATGCACATGAAGCCTGTGTACCAGACTTGCTTCCTCTCAGGCCAAACCTTGCTAAATTTAAAAACATGCTCTGTCCGAGCTTTCTCAAGTATGTAAGCACTGTGGGAGTTTAGGTTTCAGCCTGTGTTTTAAAAGTGCTCTTTGATTGGCTGTGGGTGGACGGTGTGCGTAGTGTCCATCTGCGTTTGGTGCCGTCTCCAGTCTGTGTCTTACAGGCTGTGAGACGGTTCTCACGCCACACTCGCAGCCACAGATCCACTGGAGATCATAGTACTGGCCAGTGACGTCTAAATGACCGTCCACCACTGGTCAGCCTCCATAGTCTCCTACAAAACCCACACATGACATGAATCATGAGGTGTTGTGGTATTTTGAGTATTACGTTAACCACTTTCGTTGTATAACAGGTGCTGCAGAAGTCCATGGGCTTCTGCTATCAGATACTCACAGACCCGGCCTGTGACCCCAGGAAAAAAGACGGCGCTCTGCATATGATCGGCTCACTGGCTGAGATTCTTCTCAAGGTGATTTTATTGAGATATAATGATGCAGTTGATAATAATAAAAAAATACAATACAATAGAAAATCTTAGCCGTTTTACCTTGTATTCTAAGAAATTAGCTTATGACATCAAAATTTGTCATTTAAAGTGAATAGTCAGTAATTAAGTATTTTACAAGCAGTAGCACAAAAGGACAGTTAAATGAAATGGTTCAAACAGTATTATTCAGGAGCAGAAATTAAATTATTGATTGGTGCAGGTGGCAGCAGATAATATTGGGCTGCTGTCACTTTAAGAGCAAATTCACAATCCAGTGTAATGATATTAGGGGTGGGCATAGATTAATTTTTTTAATCTAGATTAAAATGGCTCATTTGAATTCTGCCAAAGTGAATTTGGGGTCTCAGGTAAATATAGGAATGGGGCCCTACATTTGCACCTCAATCAACTTTACTTCAATCAACCTTGAGGTACCCTTTTTATTGTCAAAGTTGCCACTGCACATTGGTGCCCCATAGTTACGTCCAGTGTTTCTACAGTTTTCATGTACATATTATAATTTTTTCATTAACATTTACATTAAGGCTACACATAAGATAATGACAACAGCTGTGTTTTCATGTAAAATTAGGCACAATTAGTAGAAATTTGTACTTTGTTTAAATGTAAATTTGCAGACGCTCCCTAAAGCAGCATAGGCGAATATTAAATCTAAAACTAACTTTACCGCGCTCCGTTTTCGTTTTGAAAACAGCGTTTAGAAATAAAACGATCATGATTTACACTGGCGTTAACTACAACAGGGTCTGCAGCGTTTTCAAAAGTGTCCATTTTAGAGGGTGGGAAACACCGGGATAGGCGCGTAAAGTTATGCATTTTAAAACGAAAACGCACCTAATGTAACATACATTTTCCGCTGAACAGAGCAGACGCAGAGAGAGGAGCACAGCGTGAAAGATCGGTACACCTCGCGCTCGTGCGGCACACAGGTTCAGATACATAATATTTTGGTTTGCTTCACGCAGGATACACACGAAGCACGTTCAACTCCGACACACAGACGGTCCTGTTAATAAACACCGTTACTATTCGCGCGTCCGTGCTTAATGCGCATCTCGTGAAAAGCATTTTGGGGGCCCAAGGCAGTTGCCTACCTTTGCCTTATGGGTAAGTCCGCCCCTGCGATTTGGCTAGGTAAAATGGTCTAGGCATCACTTAAAAGGCAGCATTGGTTATTCTAGGATTGAACATCCTGATGTATTTGTATTAATGATTCCCCCCCCCCTCCCTTCAATTAGAGGAAAATCTACAAGGACCAGATGGAGTTCATGTTGCAGAATCATGTCTTCCCTCTGTTCCGCAGTGAGCTGGGTTACATGAGAGCCAGGGTGAGAGATGTGCTCACTGCACTTTTATTAGAAAATAATTCAACCGCTAGATAAAGGCAACGGCTTGGAAGTGTTGACTCTTCTTTGTTCATTGTAATTCTGCCTCTAGGCCTGCTGGGTTCTTCATTACTTCTGCGAGGTCAAGTTCAAGAGTGACCAGAACTTGCAAACAGCCCTCGAGCTCACCCGCCTGTGTCTGATCAACGACAACGAGATGCCTGTTAAAGTGGAAGCTGCCATCGCCCTCCAGGTCCTCATCAGCAATCAGGAGAAAGGTAGGATTTCACTTATTTATCTCTCTTTCTGTTTAATGCCTTCCTCTGGCATAAGCTGAATTTGAGATGGCTTTGTTTTGGTTTTCTTACAGCCAAAGATTACATCACCCCCCACATCCGGCCCGTGATGCAGGCCCTCCTCCACATTGTGCGTGAGACCGAGAATGACGATCTTACCAACGTCATCCAGAAGATGATCTGCGAGTACAGTGAGGAGGTCACACCAATCGCTGTAGAGATGACCCAGCATTTGGTAAGAGCCATTCAAATATTCCCTTCACCCTCTAAAGCCTGACACATCAAATAACGGTCCTAAAAACTTTAATGTATTTTATCTCCAAATAACATTTTAAAGATTTGTCTAAAAGGTTCAATAAACTCCCATTTAAAGAGAAATATTAAGATGCACAAAGAGCTGTGGTGAATTATCTCAGAAGTAAACTTTCCTGCTTTATTCCTCTCTCCCAGGCCATGACCTTCAATCAGGTGATTCAGACAGGACCTGACGAGGAAGGAGGTGACGATAAAGCAGTGACCGCCATGGGCATCCTTAACACCATTGACACACTTCTGAGTGTAGTGGAGGACCATAAAGAGGTGAGAAAATAGAAACATGGACTGTGGAAGTTCTTCCTGTCTCTGTAGCCTGTAGCATCCCTGCTGAAGTGCTTCCAGCCGCCCACAAACACAAAAAAAAAAAAAACATGCATGCCAACTTCTGACAAAGTGCCTTACTGGCTGGAGAGCATCTTTAAATAGCCTTGTGTAAATCTATATATGCTTATATTTATAAACGCTTTCTTTGCACTGTATGCAATTTCATGCTAATCCCTTTGCAATGAAATTGAACTGAACGCTCGTTTAAAAATGTATGAATGTCATTTATTTATAGAAGATAGCAAACCATATGGAGTTTGGAGAGACATAAGCGCGCTTTCAGATAGCACGTTAAACATACCGTTTAGTATTTGGTCAGTTTTGCAGTCACCAAACATTAGTGATAATATTTTGTGATTCTGAAGTTCTGCTGATTGATTGATTTTTCAGATTACCCAGCAGTTAGAGGGCATCTGTCTGCAGGTGATCGGCACAGTCCTCCAGCAGCACGTCCTGGGTAAATTACAAGCACTAATGGAAAAAAACCTGTTTTGCGTGACCTTTTGGTTTTGTATTGATTGTTTGGGGTTGATTTTCCCAGAGTTCTACGAGGAGATCCTGTCTCTGGCTCACAGTCTGACATGTCAGCAGGTGTCCCCTCAGATGTGGCAGCTGCTCCCTCTGGTCTATGAGGTCTTCCAACAAGACGGATTTGACTATTTCACAGGTAGTGCAGTGTCTGGCATTTACTTTGCATGTTCACTTGATTAACTTCCTTTTTAAATTGTAAAAAGAGTGTTTACTTTAACTGATAGATAATAAAATAATTTCTCATTTACCCTTTTATTTTCAGATATGATGCCACTTCTCCATAACTACATCACAGTTGACACAGACACACTCCTGTCTGACACCAAATACCTTGAAATCATCTACAGTATGTGCAAAAAGGTACAGCTACTTCACAAACAAACCAAAAGTGACGTTTTTTTCGTACAATGTACTGAGTAATATACGGTCGCTGCTTAATATAGGATAGGTTTAGGGTGTGCTTCAGGGTTGGTACCTTTTGCTTTTAGATCAGGACTGTTAAAACAAAATGCCACTGTAAAGTTTCTAACTTCTAAACACTTGTTAGTAAAACTACTACTGTGCTCAATCAGATCTTGTCAGGAGACCCTGGAGAGGACCCAGAATGCCATGCGGCCAAGCTGTTGGAGGTCGTCATTCTACAGTGCAAAGGTCGTGGTATTGATCAGGTGTGTTTCCTGAACACTGTCCATGTGTGCACCACAGACCCTATTTCAGACAGTGTTTAAAGTTGAAAGTGTTAAGATCCAAAATTGTGGGGTTTTATTTTGAAAACACTGGCAATAATGAAAAGGTTAATCTTGGTGCCTGTTCCTGCAGGTGGTGCCCTTGTTTGTAACGACCGCTTTGGAGCGTTTGACGCGTGAAGTGAAGACAAGCGAGTTGAGGACCATGTGTCTGCAGGTGGCCATTGCCGCCCTCTATTACAGCCCTCCTCTGCTCCTCAACACACTGGAGAATCTGCGCTTCCCCAACAACACAGAGCCCATCACCAATCACTTCATCTCCCAATGGCTCAAAGACATCGACTGCTTCCTCGGGTACGCACTTCATACCGTTTTCTGGGAGCTCAGAGCAAAAAATGTTCCGGTTATTGTAACATGCGATCTGTGTTGACTTTTCAGACTTCACGACCGAAAGATGTGCGTGTTGGGCCTGTGCGCTCTAATGGACCTTGATCAGAGGCCACAGGCTGTCAATCAGGTCGCGGGTCAGCTCCTCCCTGCAACCATTCTCCTGTTTAATGGCCTGAAGAGGGCCTATGCCTGCAGGGCTGAACATGAAAATGACGAGGATGATGAAGAAGAGGGTGGAGAGGAGGAAGAGGAGAATGGTAAATAAGTTATACCAAATCTTCAGGCTTTAATCCACGTAGAAGCAGAATTTCAGTCCTCTTTAGTCGCCTAGTGATTGCATGTTTCTGTTTGGTGACTGTGTTAACATGTAGAACAAATGATACAAAAACTAAAAGTATTAGTACGTATCTCTTTATAATACAGTTTATATTAAAGCAGCTTCGTATTAATAGACTGAAAAATCGGTTTATTCATAATTGAAATGCATCAATTATTAAATTGCATCCAACTTGGCGTTGGATCAAACAGCCAGTTAATTTATTACACTAGAAATAAACGTCGAATCGAGTGAATTGGTATATTTCCTGCTGTTCTTTTCAATGATTAACTAGTTTTGACATGTGACTCATTGTGTATCCTTGCAGCCGAGTTGGGCAGTGATGAAGACGACATAGATGATGAAGGCCAGGAATACCTTGAAATGCTTGCCAAACAAGCAGGAGAGGACGGTGACGATGAAGACTGGGAGGAAGATGACGCAGAGGAGACGGCTCTTGAGGGTTACACGACCTCAGTTGACGACGAAGACAACCTTGTTGATGAATACCAGATCTTCAAAGCCATAATTCAGAGTATGGCTTTCATCTATAGTTTGAATTAAACGAGCGACTTCAAAAGAGTGTTTTACTGACAGCCTGCTTCTCTTCCCTTTTAGATGTCCAGGCCCGTGACCCTGCATGGTACCAGGCGATCACACAGTGTCTTGATGAGGAACAAAGAAAACAACTTCAGGATATTGCAACACTCGCAGATCAGCGACGAGCAGCACATGGTGAGGCAAAAAAAAAAGCTGGTTGAGCAATGGATTGCGCAGCACTTGCTGTTTCCCCTTGACACACCACCGATATTTAATTTGGCGTATTTCTGGCAGACACAAGCTGGAAACACTAATGCTATGTTTGCGTTAGTCTAGATTTTTGTTTCAAACTCAGGATTTTCCAAAAGTTACTAGTCTACACTGTGACACCTTATCCGTCACCCTGCTGCACATACGTAAAACATCATGAGCACTTAATGAGATAATACTGAAAGGCAAAGTTGTCGTGCTATAGCCCGGGACAGCGGTAGGGTTATTATGTATTAATATAGCATTTTATATTAATAAAATGCCCCCCACCCCCAGGAAGTAATTTTCCATCGCGATGGTCCACTGTAGACATACTCCGATGCCAATTTGCCTCTGAAAAATAATGCTACAAGCATTAATTCTACTGTGAAACGTGCCTGTCTGGGTGGAATATCTCTGTTTTTGCAGTACCCATGTTAACCACTAGCTGTCAGTCCTACATACTGCAGCTATAAAGGAATGATATACCCCAGAATTAAAAGTACCCCATATTTTACTCACCCTAAAGCCATCCTAGGTGTATATGACCTTTTTTTTTTTTCAGTCTTTTTCCTTTTTATAGAAACCCTCCCACACAGTTGACTTTTTCTCATTTTGCGTGGTTTTAAAATCTCCTGAGGCCAACTACTTTTTAATGTCTTCCATCGTTGCTGACACATGTAGGGGGTTTATTCTAATGATTTTTCAAGATAAATGTGAGAGTCGCCTTAATATGCTGCTAAAATGTTACCCAATTGTTAAGCCTGCTGATTTTGTTGATGCTATTTTTGGTTTTGTTTCCCGTTTGATTTTTAGAATCAAAGATGATTGAGAAGCATGGAGGATACAAGTTTGCAGATCCGGTGGTGCCATCCAATTTCAACTTTGGTGGCAGCGCCCCTGGGATGAATTGAGTCCTCTCTTTCCCCTTCCCCTTTCTAACTGTGACTGAATGTAGTGAAATGAAAACACTTGTGTTGCTCCCTGAAGTAGTGGTTCCAGAACTGGTTCTTCTCTCTCACTCTTCAATCTGACTATCAAATTTGAACAGCACCAAGAAGATGTGGGAAAGGCAACCAAACGCAACCAATGCCTGGGAAAACAAACCAAGGACTTAAACGCTAAGCAAGTGGGGTAAAAAAAAAAAAAAAAAAAGATGATAATAATAAAGCTCTGAACAATGTTGTCTTATGGAATCCAAAAATAAGAGGGATGCCATAACAGCAGCTCCCACACACATACTACAGGGGCTAATGAATTGAAATTGAGACGTAATGTCAAAATCATTGTCACTGTATGGGCCAAAGGGCCTTTTCAAGATTATACCTCTGGCAGTAGTGTGTCAACATTTTTCTTCATCAAAAAAAACAAACAAAACGAAACAAAAAAAATCAAATCTCATATTGTACATAATTAGCCAAGGCACTTGATTTTTAAGTTGCCTGGTCAAACAACCGGAGGCATTTGTAAGGTGTCAACATGTGTATTCAAATGTAGCATATTGAATACTTGTCATAGCACTATGTGATGCCTGATCTCTGTAAATTAATGACTAGCACTTTCATATTGTTCAGGTCTCTTAGCCTTCTGTATCAGACTGCAAATTTTTTAACTCCGTTGAAGACTATTTAAGAATTGGAACATTGTTACCTGGATGGTGACTTCTCCTATAATGGTTGGTGTTCAGAGGGCTTCAATAATAGTGTGTGGCAATCATTTGCTGCTTGTAATGATAATGTTTTAGACTCCAAACGAAATGCACTTGGTGTTCGATCTGGATAAAGATATTGTTACAAGCACTGTAAGTCATTGGAGCATGATTTAAGGAGGTCTCAAGCATTTGGTTGATGTATGGATGAACCATCAATATACACAACATTAAAAAAAAACAAAAAAAACTAAATCTTATTTTTATTTTTTTGGATTGGTTCACCTTTTCCAGTAACTTGAAGTTTCTTTGTTCTCCTGAAAGCGTTCCAAATCTATCGTTTTTGGTTGGACTGCAGCTCCAGTGCAGTTTCTTCTTATAATTTTGGACTTGCATTGATCATTCTCTTGGACACCATAAGCAAGTCATGCAGAATGTTTCAATCACTTTCATTTAGTGTGTAAACAGTGCTATGTTTGAAGAGTGAGTAAATCTGTATGAGAAAGCGGAACGCCGTGATAAACGTCAAATAAAACACAAAAATAGTGAAGTAGTCTTCAGATGTTGCAAGAGCAGAAATTATTTTTGGAGAAAACCAAATGGACCATGAACGGCAATTAGGTTAACACGGTTAAAAAACGAGCAGGTTTCTGTTTGTGTGATTGACTAATAATCTTTAATCGATTAGTGAGCAGAAGTTATTATGGTTCCACTGATGGAGATTTGGCCAATTTGCTACAGAAACGCATCACAGGATGATTGCCTAGTGGTTTTGTAGTCTCGCAATATTATTGGGTAGAAAAAAATTACGCAAATAATATAGCTGCAAGCACCGATATTGTGGCCAAGTACGCCAACGCAATGCGTATTATAAAGCTGAGGGTTTTTTTATTATTATTTGGAATCGTAGAGCTGTAAAGAGTCCCTTAAAAATAATAAAGAAAAATTTGTTAGGTTTTTGACTTTGTCTGAATCTGAGCCAGTAGCTTTTAAAATAGATGTCTCCGTATTTTACAGCTGTAACTGTCCCGTAGGTCACGCTTGGACAGCTCCGAGGCACTGAGATAAGGGCCCTTTCCAAATTTTACTTCTGGACACCAAAGTGATCAAATACAGCCTCATGATTGCCATCCATGCTTTTACATTAATTTCTGCTTTGCACCGGGGATCCTTAATCCAAGTCCTGGAGAGCCACTTTCTTTCAGAATCTAGCTTGAGTAGTATTTCAGTGCATTAAATCCACTAATCTGGGTTTTTCGAGTTTAGTCATTTTAAAACTATATATATATACACACATTACATTACAAATCTTAAATGTTTGTGTTCAATATATAGGCAAAATGTAAGCTATGTTATTGTATTCATCTGTATATGAAGTTGGATATATAATATAACCAGCTAATGTTTAGAGTATGTTCATGTAGGGTGGTCTACAGTATACTGTGTAGTAAATCTCATCTGTTTGAGATTGTCTTCACAAGGTGTTTAGTATGTTGCCCTGCTCTAATCTGCTAAATGAGGCTGTGAGGCATGAAGATATTAAGATAGTAACATCACAATTTTCTGTAAAGCTGCTTTGAAATAATGTGTTTTGTGAAAAGCTCTCTACAAAAATAAATTTAACTGGACTTTACTTAATTACTGACAGGTGTTTGGGGCATGGTTACAACTACACTCTGCAGGAAAGTGGCTCTTTGGGTTCAGGAATCGGTATCTGTGTTACACAATATACTGGATATATCAAAGCTGGGTAACTATAGAAGTAACTGAAATTTTGAAGGCAACTGAATAAATGCTGTAGGATAAATACAGGCTGATTAGTGATGGCTTTTTATGTGTGTGTGGAGATCTGTTTCCTCCTCACTCTCTACTAAAAGTTTGAGCAGGTTAGCTCTCTGCCATGCAACACTGAAATAGGTGCGTAAGTGAAGCCTTTGATGCAGAGTGTCATCTGGACTTAACAGGACTAACTGATGAAGCAGCAGAACTGAATTTCAGGAGGATGGCACTCCAGCATCGGGAATGAGGATCCAAGCATTACACAGAGATTATTTGGTGCATCATATTTATCCAACCCAATTGTGGAGAAAGAAAGATAAGCTTAAGGATCTCTGAATGGCCTTTTTTTGGATCAAATTGCAGTAAATGTATGAATGAAAAATGAAAACGAGTCCAAACTGTCAATAATGCTTGATTAGTTTGAGAGAGTCTTCGGCTGGTATGGCTGAAATTTTCCTAGAAGCACAAAGACATTCAGTGTATGGCAGCAACTCTGTTTATGCTGCAGAGCATATATTATATGATTTAGACCTCTTTATGTATCAATACTCATACGCAGTGTCTTGGCTGTATTAGTTCAAAAATCTCCCAGCAGGAAAAATGTATGTTTTCATCTGTTACCTAAAATTGCAATGATGTAGTAGGACAAAAACTTCAAGAGGAGTTGCACATTTCTAGCTTAATAATTGTTATAATAGCATTGACAAATTTTCAAACAGACCTAATAGACACATTCTGCTAGGTACATGGAAAGATGGAGCTTTTTAAGATATACATCAATTATTACTAAGCATCCACAGACCACGAGGCGTTTTACAATAAAGCTGACATTATTACATTATAAAGATTGTTTCTATGGTATGACTGAAGCTGTAGTAATAGAAGCGTCTGCATCGATTTGCTTTTTCTTGCATTTGATGCCAAGAAGACTGCAGAGCTTCATCAGCATCAGGTCTACGATCTCCTCTTCTTCAGAGGGCTGAGAAAAACAGAGAGAAACATGAAATTAGCTTGTTTATAAATGTGAAATTTCTAGCATAGCAATAGATTCGTTGATTAGGAGAGATTTACAGTGGGATGAAGTTGCTCTTCGTTGAAAGCCACCAAAATCACGGATATAAAGAGGTTGAGAACTACGAACGTCATGAAGATAATGCAGGATCCAATCAGGAAAGCTCCTAGAACTGGATTGTAATCCAAAACCTGTAGGTGGAAGGAAATTATGCAATGAACAAATCTAAGAGTTTTAAACACGTTAGCTGAGTACCAATTAAGTATAAGCCTTTTGTTACCTCGTCGTAGTTAAAAATACCCAGTTGTAGACAAATAATTGTCTGCGCAGCCTCAAGTAGAGTTCTGTATGAGTAGAGCCTCCAGCCGTACATCAAATTACACTAGTGGGACACAAATTGTAAAACTTTAAGACAAATGTGAATTCAAATTAAATGTGTGATGCACCTAGCCTGGGCCTGCCCATACTTCCTGTGACGCTACATTCTATTTCCGGCCAAGCTGCCTTTTTAGAGCATTTCTGTTCCCCAAAAAATGGGAACCAATGAGAAACAAGCTAAGACCAGCTTTAGGTAGGTCACAGTCCTGCAGAGTTTAGCTTTAATCCTAATTAAGCACACCTCTTCCAGCTAAGTTGGAAATTGTCTTATGTTTGGGAGATGAGAAGGTTGTATTGTGTACTGTTGGGAAAAGCATAGCTTGGATTAAATCGCTTTACAGCCTTGATATTACTGAATTTCAGTAAGTTGTGCAACCCTGAAAAGCTGTTTACAGAGACCCTAGGAATGAATGAAATACCAAGTAAGTAAAACAGGTTGTCGATTCATTAAATGTCAGTGTAGTGAAGCCTCTCCGTTGACAGCCTCTGGTCTTACTCCCTGCATACTGCCAAAAAGTGGAAGCATAAGCAGTAGTCGTTGCTTTTTGGCTTAAGTTTGCAGGCATGCCTTCCAGTGGCTTTGGCTAAGTCCTTCAAGGTTAACATGGCTGTCTCAGAAAGCTGAAACATGCTGCTTCTGCAGGTAGCATAAAAACCAGGCCTCTAAATCCAATTATTACCTCACATACTGAGACTGCAATGTCTTCCTTTTTTGATGTAATTTTTTGTGAAAATTTGTATTATAGTAGTCTCAGCCTCAGACGTGAGTCACGCCAATGGAGCATTGGCTAAATGTCTGATGCATATGGTACACTTTTCTGGAAACACTTCCGCAGGATTT
The DNA here is from genome assembly GCA_032359395.1 of Enteromius anoplus. NCBI lineage: Eukaryota > Metazoa > Chordata > Actinopteri > Cypriniformes > Cyprinidae > Enteromius > Enteromius anoplus. The sequence continues at coordinate 3,899,513 of JAUMHG010000281.1, forward strand.
CGGGGGGGCGCGAGTGTCGCATTTATTATAGCAGTGGCGGTTCTAGACAAATTTTACTAGGGGGGCCAAGAAGGGGCCAGTGTTTACCCAGAGGGGCACATAAAAAAATGACAATAAAGGTCCGCTATCAGGCTTCGGTCGTTCTACGCTTACAGCACGGCGGGATTGATCTGTGTTCCCATAGCGTTTTAGCAGACGCAGTAC
>JAUMHG010000281.1:3904567-3925875 GCA_032359395.1 Enteromius anoplus
TCTATCTATCTATCTATCTATCTATCTATCTATCTATCTATCTGTCTGTCTGTCTGTCTGTCTGTCTGTCTGTCTCTGTCTCTGTCTCTGTCTCTCTCTCTCTATCTCTCTCTGTCTCTCTCTCTATCTCTCTCTCTATCTCTCTATATATATATATATATATATACAGGGTTGTAATTTCTGTTAACGCCATCATGCATGATTTCCAGATCACGCAGGATGACATCCGGAAGACATATGGCGGATCCTCAGGGAGCAGAGGCTACTACTCCAGTGCCTTTGCCAGGTGTGTGGAGCCTTCTAGTCCAACATTTTTAATCTGTAAAATGCCCAAAAAATGAAATGATCATCGTATGCCATATCACTTTTTAACACTTTTTATGCCCCAACAGCTCTACAAATGCATACATGCTTATGTACAGACTAAAAGATCCCTCCAGGAATGCAAGTAAGAAATGGAATTTACATGGTTTGAAAGTCACAAATTGATTTTTTTTCTTTATTTGTTTTCTCAGTTTCAATAAGCATTCCCTGTGATCTCGCTCCCTGTCTGAGATTCGGGAATTTAATGGACTCTGTGCGTTTTGCAGAATTCCTGGAAGTGGAGGACTTCCCAGAGCACATAAAGAAACTGGTGCAGCGAGAGAAAGAGTCTGAAGAGCAAGAGAAGAGGCAAAGAGAGATCGAGCGCAACACATGCAAGGTGAACTGCATAAATATACTTTGGCTCTTTTCCAAACCCTAATAGGCTGCCAACCTAGACAGCATGTTATGCATCACAAGTGTGCTCTTAATGCAAAATCTGGTCCAATTAGGTGTTTGAAGAGGATAATTTAAATGGATATTTCACCCAAAAATGCAAACCCCTAAGTCCTTCGTTCATCTGCATAACGCAGATTTTCATATTTTTTATTAAATCTGAGAGCTCTCAGACCCTCCACAGACAGCAACGCAACTGCAATGTTCCCTAGTCCAGAAGCATACTAAGGACTTTGGTAAAATAGTCCACGTGACATCATGGCTATAAAAAAAAAATAAACTCCCGAACATCACCACGTGACCGTTTCTGACAACAGTCATTAAGAAAACCTTTTCAGTGAAAAAAAGTGTGTAGACACTCTATACACTTGATTGCAACGGCCAAGACAAAAAAAGTTACGTTTTTTGTTTTTTTAAAAGACCTGTGAAGATCGAGCATGTGCATAGAATTGAGCCTTATTCTGTCCTGTTCCATTAGATCAAGCTCTTCTGCATGCATCCAGTGAAGATGATGATGATGGAGAATAAGCTGGAGGTTCACAAGGACAAAACTCTCAGAGAAGCAACAGAAATGGCATACAAGGTGAGCAAAGCCAGTTGTCTATATAGTTCCCCTCTGTGTCAGATTGCCTAAATCTCTTAAATAAGCACTGATTATTGTTTGTGCGCATTGTGTGATTGTCCTCTGGCTGATCAGCTCATGGATCTTGATGGAGTGGTGCCACTGGACTGCTGTCGATTGGTCAAATACGATGAGTTTCATGAATATCTAGAACGTTCATATGAAGGGGAGGAAGACATGCCCATGGGTCTGCTGCTCGGCGGGGTCAAGTCTTCATACATGTTTGACCTGCTCCTGGAGATCCGCAGGCCTGACCAAGTGTTCCAGCCCTACAAACCTGGAGGTATCTACTGGGCAGAACATTTGCAATATGTTTAACAATAAATCTACAATCAAGGTCCCATTTAAGATCTAATATTTTCTAAGAATATGGTTGACTTGATATCTTTTCCAAACCTGTCAACTCTCTGCCATCTGCTGACAATGTTTGTGTTTTATTGCAGAGGTGATGGTGAAGGTCCATGTGGTGGATCTAAAGAGTGAGTCTATTGCTGCTCCAGTCAGTGTCAGGGCTTATCTCAACCAGACTATTACAGAGTTCAAGCAACTCATTGCACAGGTACAGAATCTCATTTCTGAGACAATTGTGACCCATTATTATTACTATCGCCCAAATCCAATGTTTAGTTTTAGTTTTAAAGAGAGCAAATAGGTTGTTAGAAATACTTTTATCCAATACAAAAAATTATTAAAGTGTATAAAGTATCCCCTTTTTTTGTGCATAATTTGAACATATATTGTATGTTTTTTTTGTTGTATGTTTTTTTTATTTAACATTTTGTATTGATTTATCAAAGCTTCCATAATTTGTTTTATGTTTATTATTTTATATTTATTTCCCCCAGTAGTTTAGTTTTATAAATGCATGCCACATTTATATTTTAGGGAATTTCAAACTCTATTTGTGAAAAGTGCCTGTCTGTTAAAACAGATGTCTTCTTCCACCTAACATCTTATCACCTTGTTGTGTCTTCTCAGGCCACGGGGCTTTGTGCAGAGACGATGCGTGTCGTCTTAGAGCGCTGCTATAATGACCTCCGGCTTCTTTATGTGCCCAACAAGACTCTGAAAGCAGAAGGTTTCTTCAGGAGTAACAAGGTTCTCTTGCATAACACATACTTTATAATGTATCTTTTCTTAAACCTAGTGAGATGCCTCGCTGTCTGCACATGTAGCTGCCTTAAGGCAACATCCTGACCAAAGTAGATGCATGCTTAACATACAATGATTTATTTGACTATCCCAAAAATCCCAAAGATGCATGACACTCAAACAAAAAAAAATTAAATAAAACATTTGGATTTTTTCAGAGCCCAATGCAGTGCATTCTGGTACTGAATATATTTGCAATCCATTACATAGCAAAACATTTTAGTAAAAAAATCTGCATACTAGTAAAATATTTGTAATTACACTACATCAGTACTGTACAGTAACTGCAGCAGAGTTTCCATACACATAAATTATATTAAACTTACTGTTTATTTGCTAGCTGTATAATGCAAGTTTACTTATTTTATGACCGCCTACTTTAAAGTATACTTAAGGAACTCAAATAGTTTTTAAAACTGAATTTACACTTGTAAGTAACAAGTCCCGCGTTAGAATATGTAGTTGACCTGCTTTTTGCAATGGCCTTGCCATTCCGACCATAGCAGTGCCTCACAATTCTGTTCCAAAACCTGTTTCACAAGTTCCTTCCTGAAACACAGATTTTTGCTGAATTTGACTTTTGCTTTTGCTGTTTTCTATAAAATGCTGTTGTTTATCCTCAGGTTTTCGTGGAGAGCTCAGACTCGGCAGATCATCAGGCCGTTTTCACTGACTCTGTTTTGTGGAAGCTCCTGGATCGGCATGGGAACACAATCAGACTGTTTGTCTCCTTGCCCGAGCAGTCGCCAGGCTCTTTGGCCAACAGAACTAGTTGCCCCAAAGCTAGCGCTGACTCTGAGGACTCTTTGGATGGGGCGAAGGGCAGCAGGAAGTCTGTGGAAGCCATTCTGGAAGAGAGCACAGAGAAGCTAAAGAACCTTTCTTTACAACAGCAACAGCAGCAGCAGCAGCAGCATCATCAGCAATCCTCCAGCACCAGTGACAGTCAGAAGAGCTCCGAACACAGCGACTTTGAGCTTATCGAGTCACCAGCACAAGAGCAGGATGTTGCCTCGCAGCCTTCCCAGATGGAGAACTGCACACGGCCCGCCTCAGACACGGAGAACCAGTTCCCTTCTGAGGAGCGCTCGGACTCGGACGTCAATAACGACCGCAGCACTAGCTCGGTGGACAGTGACATCTTGAGCTCCAGCCACAGCAGTGACACACTGTGTAACGCCGACAGCGGCCCGCTGCCTCTGGCTAACGGCCTCGACTCGCACAGCATCACCAGCAGCCGCCGCTCCAAAGCACACGAGGGGAAGAAGGAGACGTGGGATACTGCGGAGGAGGACTCGGGCACGGACAGCGAGTACGATGAGAACGGCAAGAGCAAAGCTGAAGCCCAGTACCTGTTCTTCAAAGCAGAGCCATACTCTCAAGAGGACGGATCTGGAGAAGGACAGAAATGTAAAGTCTCTAGTTAATTCCTTTTTTATTTATTTATTTATTTTTGTTATGCGACAGGATTAGATTCGATTTTAGAGTTATTTCTTGTTGTCAGCTTTAAATAGCTGGGCATATATTTGTTTTATTTAATTAACAGTCTTCGCAATCTGCCTACAGCATTAAGCCATGTCACAAAAAAGGTTTTTATTTTGATAAATCATGCATTCAATATAACAGGACTTTGTTTTGTTTTTTACCAAACCGCCAAAATAAAAGCTTTAAGGATTAATGTTAAAATTTTACTATTTAACTTGGTTTTACCAAATGTTAAAACCAAAATATCAGATGATAAAACCAAAAAAATTCAAACAGTAAAACTAAATAAGTAGATAATCATTAAAACAAACTTGTAACCATTTGTTTCTGTTCGGCATGCATTTAGGTAAAAAAGTTAATTTTGCAAATATAATTGTTTCAGGTTTACTTGTCCATGTTGACAAGAGGATCACACTGGCAGCATTCAAACAGAATCTCGAGCCATTTGTTGGCGTCCCTTCCACTCAGTTTAAAGTCTTCCGGGTTTATGCCAACAACCAGGAGTTTGAGAGTGTGCGGCTCAATGAGACGCTCTCCTCTTTCTCTGATGACAACAAGGTGAGATTCTAACTTGACTTGCTAGCTTAATATACAAGGGCAACTGTTCTTAGTTGCTCTTGCAATTCTGTTTGGCGCCACTGAACATGCAAAATTGACACACGCCATGATTCAACTGCTGTTGAACAGATCACGATTCGATTGGGGCGTGCACTGAAGAAAGGAGAATACCGGGTGAAGGTGTACCAGCTGCTAGTTAATGACCCAGAGGTGAGGGACAAAACCTTTGGAAATGGATGCGCATTTAGTTTATTCTACAGTGGAATGCATATTCTAAAAAAATGTAACATGCATTTTGTTTTGACAGCCCTGTAAGTTCCTTTTGGACACTGTGTTCGCTAAAGGCATGACTGTTCGACAGTCTAAAGAGGAGTTGCTGCCTCAACTCAAAGACCAGTGCAAGCTTGACCTCAGTATAGATAGGTAAGCTCATGTCAACCTTTTTAGATTTTTTCTTCTAAAGGACCTGAATTGAAGTGAACGGTGAAGTTCTTCGCAAACAAAAATGACAGGCATAAGAAAACAGAAGCTAAAAGCATCTGATCACAATGATGTGGATGGGTTTCGCAGAGCTCTGCAATTTGGCACTCCAGTCAAGTCACGTCATCTTTATTTATATGCCACTTTTTACAGTTAGTTTAAAGCCATAATCAATTACAGTCCGGTCTCTAAATATCCTTCCCAGCAGAGGTCTGGAAAATGCCTGTTTGGACCACTAGTACGTTGTAAAAAAGAAAAACTCCTAAAAGGTTAAAATACTCATCCCAGATGAGGATATTGGCCTCTGCGAACCAAGGCAGGGGCGTCTCGGAATTTTCCTTCCAAAAAACAAAACCCTGTTATAAAACAAGCAGCTTCCTCTCAGAACAGAGGAAATAAACCTCTTTAAAGAAATTGTATTTTGAGAGCGTTCATCAATTGGAATGAAATTCAAATTTAATTAAATTAAAAAAGTTTTGAACTCCTGAAATTAACTTTTGGCTTGATTTTGTTTGGAAATGACAACCCACCAGTTCATAGTTGATTTCACTTTGCTCGGAAAGCATTCAACATTCATGATTTTCATCAATGAAAAGATCTTGTGTAATGATTGGCTAGTCTTTGAGCATGTGACATGAGTAACAGTCGTTACTAAAAAGACATCAGGTGCGTTCGACTTCATGCGGCGCCGCAAGAAATCGGCTGCGCCTTACAAAACAATGCATTCTGGTAAGTTTGTTTGTCCAACTTTGATCGGCGCTGCTGCCGCCTTTCGATCGCATGTGCCATCAAAGTACCGTGAGACCAAAACGAGATCAGTCGCACAGGTCAGACGCTGCAGTTGCTCAAAATCGGCTGCGAAAGCCTTGATGACGACACACTTTGGTCAGATTATGTGACGACAAGCAAGATGTGTGCTGCGTGTTTCTTCTGAAAAAAGCTCCTGTATGTAATCAATCTTTATATAGAACATCTGATATTCAAACAAAACATTAATGATGAATATGAAGATTAGGCGATATGGTAAATATATATTCGTATTGCATAAGATTAAAGTTTTGAAAAAAACTGGTCAACCTAGAGGCCGTTTTTTAATGGATGTTGTTACGATTATTAGCGCCATGGAATGACCCCTTAGCCGAATTAACATTACTTCACGTTGGATGCATTGTATGTTCAGTTGAGGTTTTTTTCTATTGAAAATGTAGTGAAAAATCAATCGTTGTGTTTTCTTCTTCTTTGGATGGCTGTGGCTGTGGCAGACCTGACTCGTGAATATGCTACAGCAGACGCACATCCAGCTTCTCCACGCTGTAGTGACGCATGCCAGTGCTTCACTGCAGCAGCTGACCTTTGAAATGCACTGACTCACAGCGCAGGAGGATTAATGCCTTACAGTACTAACAAGATGTGTGTCGCTCTGTGTGTCAAAGGTTTAGACTCAGGAAGAAGACCTGGAAGAACCCAGGCACAGTGTTTCTGGATTATCACGTCTACGAGGAGGACATCAACATCTCCAGTAACTGGGAGGTGTTCCTAGAAGTCCTTGAAGGTGAATATCATAATAGTTATCATAAATATTTTAGCCCAACAGCCCATATATTATGTCATGCAATGACTTTCTTGCTTGTAGAACCGGAGAGGATGAAGTCCATGTCCCAGTTGGCGGTTCTGACCCGTCGCTGGTGCCCAGCCCAGATGAAGCTGGAGGCCTTCCGGGAGGTGGTGTTGGAGAGCAGCAGCGTAGAGGAGCTCAAGGAGAAGGTAGTATTAAATATAAATAAAGTGCTTGGTATTCTTTGTTTTCCTCTTTGAGGGCTAACGTCATATTTTGTTCCTTCAGCTCAGTGAATTGAGTGGAATTCCTCTTGAGAACTTGGAGTTTGCCAAGGTACCGGCAGTCCTTGCGTGTCAGATTTGGTTGAGTTTTTAGATGCCATTCCTTCAGATCTGACCGTCTTGTTTCTCCTACAGGGACGAGGAACTTTTCCTTGTGACATTTCAGTGTTGGAGATCCATCAGGATTTAGACTGGAATCCTAAAGTCTCCACCCTAAATGTCTGGCCACTCTACATCTGTGATGATGGCGCTGTGATCTTCTACAGGTAAAGCCTTTCCCTTTCACACATGAACTCAAATTTACTAGTTAAAAAGGTAATTATATGGAGGGAAAAAAAAACAAAAAACTTTTAGATGTAACAAGCCAGTGAGTTTTTTACTCAATAGACTAATTTAGCTGGTTCTATAAAATAGCTTTGTTGAATTTTGAATTTTTTCTCCCGTTTTAAAAATATAAATACGTTTTATTAGTTGTGGGCTGTCATCGACGTTAACGTGAGAAAAAAAAAAAAACATCGCTGTTAATCTATTCACAAAGTTGGACTGAATTGTTAAATAATAAAGTTTTAATTCTTCAACCAGCTTTGTATGTTGATAGCGTATGTAAATTAGCATTCTTTTTGTTATCGGCATCCAGAAATCCCTGTTGTTATTTTTTATATAAAAAAAAAAAATTATTCCGCAATTTATTTGGCAAAAGTTTGCAAAAAACATTATCTAGCTGTCCTAAAGTCCTAAAAAAAAAAAAAAATGTTTATGTTATATGTTTGTTGTTTAAATATATTTTAGATGTTTTATATTATATATTGTTTAGTAAATATTTAGTTGTTTAAATAATAAAGTAAAAACGGTTTTTTTTTATAACATTATAAAATGTTAATGTAGGATTTATTGCTATATTTTTTTTTTTACTTTTTGATTTATGTAAATTTTTCATGAATAATAATAAGGTTTTATAATAACCTTAAAATATAAATTGTAAATCCAAAAGTAAAATTATCATAAATTAGTTACTTAAATTAAAATATTTAATTTAAATAAGGGCCGGGACTCGATAAAAAAAAATCATCTAAACAATTAGAGGCTTTGTAGTTGATTAATCGAAATTAATCGCATATAAATATTTGACCTGAGAACAGTGAGAAGTTTGTTCATAAGGATTTTTTTATACCATTGAATAATGACTGAATACATAAGCTTAATCAACAAAATATTATTTATTTTTGTTCAACCAAGTCCAGCAGACCAATATTGTGCCATATTGAGCCGTATATACTGCACATAGCCATTGTTCACTGAGGAGCTGTGCAAAACCATGTTCATTATCAGTGTGGATTTGCGCAGCTCGTCAGTGAACAATGGCTGTGTGTAGTATATACGGCTCAATATGAAATCATGCACCTGATGGCATTTACCGCTGATTACAGGACCGGCTTTACTTACAAAACGCGCTAACATAAGTGTGATTAAAATGCATTAAAAAAAATGTACCGTGTTACTTTTGTTTAATTAATTGAATTAATTTCATTAGTTAAAGTCCTGGCCCTAATTTGAAAATATTAACTATTAGAGAGAAACTGACTAGTCATTTTAATCTGTAATTTACTAGTTGCTTGTCTGTCAGTTAGTCAACCGCGTTTCTGCGCCTGTCTCCGCAGGGACAGCACCGAGGAGCTCATGGAGCTGTCTGAGGAGGAGCGCAATGAGCTGATGAAGAAGGAGAGCAGTCGTCTGCTGAAGACAGGCCACCGAGTCAGCTACTCCCCCCGCAAAGAGAAGGCCCTCAAAATTTACTTAGACGGCGGGCCCACCAAAGACCCTGGACAGGACTGAGAGGGGAAGGACTCTATCCTTCCCTATTTTCTATCTGGCCTGCCCGCTGCAGTGTAGCGCTGCCTCGCCAGCGACCCTGGCGTTTGCGCCCCACGTTGAATCAACGTCACCAGTGCTGTCCGGCTGACGCTCTCTTCTTTGAGCTCCACAGTGCATAGCGTGGCTCAGAGTACTATTGTGCACCATAGTTTCTTGTACTGTAAAGTTTAAAGGGAAGTGCAAAGCTATTTCAAGTTCAATATCATTCAGACAAATCAATTTAATAATACAGAGATGGGTGCACTCATTAAAGGAAAGGGGGCTGTTTGGGAGAGAGATTTTATTGTCCCCTTCATTTCTTTCGTCTGTTTTCACTCCTGGTGCACCATCTCCATTGATTTTCGTCCCGTTGTTCTGCATTTGCTGTTTGTCCATCATTCACTCTCTGATTTCGAGATGCGACCGAATTCTCATGTCTTCATCGTCCCGAGTCAATTCAGCACTCGAGCACAGTGTACCCAGCCACCTCCGAACACCCGTGGGGGTGACGGCACTGCTCATCTTCCATTGCGTAGAGCTCTTCGAACGACTCCAGTCATAGTGACACTTTCACTTTTCACAGTTTTGGGTATGATGCTCTCACTTGAATATTGGGATATCTCTCCTTTTGTTTATTTAACACATAGTTTTGAAATTAAATGCTTCTTTTCTGGCTGAAGAGGTTCTATTCTTGCAGTTCATGCTTCCTTTTGTGTGTGGGCGCCGCCCATTGACTGCTGAAGCTCCACCCACTTTGTAGGGAGCCCCACACTCCTCCTCCTCACTACACGTCCTTGCTGAGGCTAGTGACACTGGTACATATGAATTTGCAAGCCTTTAAGAGTAGGGTGATATGAATCAAGTAGTGTGTTTCATTGTTTTTGTTAGTTTTTTCTTGTAAATTATTTCTCTACAGACTGATGACGGCGTTAGGTCTTGTGAGTGACTTTTAATGGCACGTGTTTTAATTTTTTGATCTGTACTTGGCTTTTCTTTTTTCATTTAGACATGTCCTGTGTTTTTTTTTTTGTCTTTTTTGGGGGGGGGGGTTATTTCTGCACAATGTGAACAGAGCCTGTGGGTTCGGATGTGGCAGGTTTGCGTGTGTGCATGCGTGGAAATGCTTCTCGCTGCTGTTTTTGGCGTAGCTGGAAAGCGGTGGGTGCGAACGCCCTGCTGGTGGAGCGCCGGTGTCAGAGCTCGACCGAACCTCTGCAGGTTTCTGGGCTCCTAATGCTGCCACAAGCTGTTCACAGTAGACATGCCAATACTGAAATAAAAAGCAACAATCAATCTCTGTCTGCCTGCTTTCAGGTTGACATAAGAAGAATATGATCTGCTATTGAATTATATTCTATAAGGGATCAAATTTTGCATGATTTTATGAAATTATACTAGACATTATTAGTGCTAGGGAAAGATTAATTGTGATTAATCAACTACAAAATAAGTTGTATATATAAAGACAAAATATATATATAGAAATTTAATATACAAACATTTTTTTTGTCACAAAACATGAAGGTATCAAGGATAGTTCACACAAATCTGTCACCAAAACATAAGAGTTTTTCTTTTTGTTGAACGTAAAGATTTTTCAGATGATGATAGCCGTTGGCTTTCATAGTATAAAAAATACTCTAGATGTTAATGGCTACCGTTTCTTGGAATATCTTCTTTTATGTTTAACAAAAGAAATTCATGCATCTTTAGAACAACTTGAGGGTGAGTAAATAATACAAAATTAAAGTTAATTCATAAAAAGTATTTTCTAATGACCGAGTGGTGTTTGTGTGGTCACATTTCATGCAAAAAATGTCCATTGTCTGTTGTCAGGTATAGCACAGCTCAAAAATAAGTCATTTTCAAAGTAAGGGTGCGTTTACGCCTGTCTTGGTTGGTACAGATCTTTTGGGGCAGGTGTGAACACAACACCGAGACCCAGATGAAGAGGTGGTCTCTGTCCGCTTCCAAACAAACTCTGGTATGGTTAAATGGATGAACCAATGAATGGATAAACTCAAGCACACCTGTGGTTCTGGTTCACTTGCAAAAAAGGCTGTGAAAGTGAACTGCACCAACAAAAAACAAAACAAAATTGTATTTGATCCAGACCAAAGCAAGTAAACTGGGGCCTGTACCATGAATGTAGATGAACAAACTCAGGGTTACAGGATTAGTTTTGGGTTGACAAATCCAAACCACTCCAATCTGGGTTTGTTGGTACCATGAAGCTGGTCATCAACTTTCTTTGTCAACTCGGGCTTGATTCTGAGTTAATGTAGCATGTGCACGTGAATGTGTGACATCAGCAATGAGCAGCCAATCACATGCCTTGAAACTAAAATTCACTTCTCGTGAAAGAGTCGTTCAAACCAAAGATTAAAAGATTGAACAATATGAAGAACTTAAATATTCACACAGCATGTTGAAACTGAAAGTGGAAAATGTTTGTGTGGAACAAACGTGCATGTAAGCTGTTACTTTATAAAGTTGATAATATTTCTAAGTATAACACTAAAATATCATAAACACTATAGGTAAAACACTTAAAAATGTAAACTTGTATGTAGTCATGTTTACTTAATTATACTGCATATTATCAATTCTTATATTGATTTTTAAAAGCCTAATGACTATTAAACTAAACTGGCTTGTGTAATGGCTTAAGGTGATAATAATTATATACATAATAATGGAATTATAAAAATGATAAACTCTAGAAATCGGCTGATTTTATTTTCCAAAAATGTTTTACTATGTAGTGTCCTTTCATTTGGAGTTAGAGAAGCTGGGGGAGTGGCTTTATTGCATCAGACGTGTGTCACCTTGCTGGAAGCTGATTGGTCAAATTTAATTTTGAGATCTCTAACCCCGAATAATAATCTGCCTCAGAGAAGGTTAGCCATGCAGCGCATGTTACCATGGCAATGAACACCAATTGAAGCCGAGCTTCTTTCATGGGACCTAAAACCCAGGGTTGGCGCAAACTAATCTTAAACTTACCTGGCTAGCCACCTAAACCGGCTTCATGGTACAGGCCCCTGGGCAATGGGCAGATCTACACTTGAACCTATTGAGAAATCTGCAAGGGGAAATCTTCAAAAATTCAGTTGCATGGATGAATTCCTGTTTAAATGAATGCATTTAGCCAAATGACATTACACTTTAACATTTTTTTAAAGGTGAAGTCGCATTAGCAGTGTTTAGGCAAAGGTTTGTGGCCAGAGAATGTCTGTTGTTAATAGTGTAGCCGTGGATGAAGCACAGCTCACACAGAAGTCATTTTCAATGAAACCAAGTTGCTTTTTTTTTATTGGTCAGTACAGAAAATTCACATGGCCAATATAAACACATCGTGAAATCTACGTGGGGAAATCTTTCACTCACGTGCAAAATTTGCAAACAACCTTAATTGTGACCACACCTTTACACCTTTTTAACTTTCCAAAAAAAAAAAAAAAATATATATATATATATTGCAACAAATATAAGTGGTGATGAAAATTTTAAACTTTGGTTCATATTATACATAAAAAAGGATATAAACAGCATATGGTTTTTCAACCTTTTATTTCAGGAGCAAGTTTATTTATTACCTGGGTAAATTACAGGTTGCTGGTATAGGTACATCACTTTGGCTGCTACACTAACCTAAAGATGGATTGGTTCTCAACAAGAGTTTTCCTCTTAACATTTTTCTGCCTGATGTATTCTTAAAGCATTAATACTGTACATGAATAATAAGTGCTTCTTTCCAGTGCTCAGAAGCCACAGTTGAGCTTCATCACTTGAGGGCTGTTCACACTGACAATGATGTTTTTGATGCCCGAATATTACCGCTAGGCTGCCCAAGACACCAGTACAGTCTGTGAAACGCTGCTGTCGATCAACAACTGAGGACAACACTTAAGCAGTTTACAAAAAATTGGGTGGATTTTTATCAACTTAGGATAATTGTGTACACAAACTGCCAACACACATTTAATTTCAAACAACTTGTCACGTTTTCTAAGTCAACTGACGCCTCCAACCATCACTCATGTCCCTCAAATCGCCAGCTTTCTTTGTAAATGAACGACTTCCAGGCAGCTTGATCAGTTTTAATCGCTGTCAGTGTGAACGGTCTTTAGACTCAAGCCTTCCGCTGCACATTCACAGCGGTTTTGGGTGATTATAATGAAGGTGTTTCCTACAAAGCGTTGGCGTGACGAAGCGTTCATGTCTGTTGCAGCATCTTCTTTTTATCTGTCTGTCAAACAGGCCGAGTCTCACTAGACGATGTAGTCGATCTCAGAGTAGAGGGTGTCTGTGAGCTCCTCCTCGCTGGAGTTCTCTCTCTTTAGACACAGTGCACCTCGTCTGATAAAGAGAGTGACCAAAATGTCTTATTTCATTTATTTTTTCAAGAAGTCTTCTATCAAAACCAAGGCTGATCAAAAAAACAGGAAAACTAGAGTAATTAAATAATTGAAATGTGATGCAAAGCTGAGTTTGGTTGATGGTGTGCATCTTAAGACAAAACAAAGGCAACTAGCATGCTTTAACATCTGCAACACCTCAGCATATTAGAATGATTTCTGGAGGATCATGTGACACTGAAAACTGGAGCAATGATGCTGAAAATTCAGCTGTGCATCACCAGAATAAATACATTTTTAAATACATCAAAATACAAAACCGTTCTTTCAAATAGTAATACCATTTCACGATAGAACTGTCTTACTGTGTTTTGAATCAAATGATGAAAACAATCTTCTTTCAAGCTTTTGAATGGTAGTGTATACATATTAAATATGCACGTTTATGTCGTATTAAGTGAGAACTGAAGATCATGGCTTCTTACCCAAGATATTGGCACTGCAGATCACCGGCACATGGACAGTGCTCTTGAGGACCGTCCCCCTTTATATCCCACGACAGCAGCTCCATCAGGTGATTGGCTGAAATGATGCAGCGCTCACGTTCTATCGGCTTAGAGCTGCAGACGGGGAACAGCAGCGCTGAACATCGAAAACAAGTAGTTAAAAATATATGCAGTATTCAGTGGATGCAGATCAAGATGTATCATGCTCATACCTTTATGGAAGGCACAGCAGAACTCCTCCTTACAGTCGCTCTGGTACTGACAGAGGGTCCCCGCTGCTCCCTTTGTGCTGTTTGCACACTGACCCCAAACACACAGCTGTCCCGCACAGCATTCCTCATCTTTGGTGCACGTCTGAGAGGAATACAGGACATACAATGACTGGAGACAGCAGAAAAAAAATTTCAGCATGCATATTTCATGCTTGTATTGGATCAATTCTCTCTTTCAGGACAGCGATGCACGGTAATGCATCTGAAGAACAGTGATGTAGGAATTTTGAGAGTGTTCACTCTCATCAGACAGCACATTTTTCAAGAAAAAGCCAGTACAGTGCCAGGATTTGATTCTAAATAAGAATAGGAATCATTAGGAGTGTAATGATTCAGATTTCTTAATGATTCATTCATATCTGAAAAAGCACGGTGTTACATTTACTGCCCTCCGCGCTGTTATAAATGCGAAGTATTTATTGTAAAATCTTTACACAGACGAAAATACAAATGGTTCAGTATGTGAATCAGATGGTTAACCGCACTGGCTGATTCATAATTATGATTCACTAAAATAAAATGGCTCATAATTCATTCTATAATTAGACTCTACTGGTTGCAATGCACACTATACTGATTCACGTAAAAAAAAAAAAAAAAGGCTCATGGGTGTCATTCGTTTAGAAATTGGGCTCTATTGACTTTGGCCATATGCAGTTGGTTCACTAAATAGACCTGGTTCATATTGTACGAGTCATTTAGGATGCTATTGATTCACTGAAAAGTATTGTCTCACAAACTCAGAAATTGGACGCCACTTGTGTCCATTACAATTGTGCGCTATTGAAGCATTTAATAAGAGTTAGTGGTGTAAGAATCAGACTGCTCTACTAGTTGCGCTGTATGTTATTGATTCACTAAAAAGAAAAACCACAAACGAGTCACTTATTAGCGAACCAATATGTGCAGGTTACACTCCATGCCATTCATTTAGTAAAAATGACTTTCTCAGAGTCATCTGTTAGGTAATCAAAGTCTACTGGGTGTTCTGAGTGCTTCTGATTCACTAAATAAGAAGACTAATTAGAGAATCAAAGTCTACAGGCTGTGCTTTGCTACTATTTCACTATATAGAACTGGCTCAAATGAGTCATTTATTATCAATTCTAGCCTAATAATAATAAAAAAAAAGAACTGGTTCAAAAGACTGAGAAATCTTCAAGAAATGGCTTAAAGGGAGTTAGGGAGTTATTTTGGCTCAAGAGCCATTCTTTTATGTTATTATGTCATTAATCTCAGTGCAGGCCTCCAATGTGTCATCAGCCAAAAGAAAATAGTAGAAAATGCCATGTTCCATACTGTATGGTTATGTTTATTCAAAGCCTTAGCAAGGCTCTCTATCAAGCAGACACAGTTTCTTTTGACTGGGTGTTCGAATCTGCTTCTACAGGATACTGCAGAATAATGCACATCTGTATTCTGCTTAGTTGGCTACCCTACTTCCTGTGCGGCGAGGTGAACTCAATATGTCCTATCTTGGGCCGGAGAAGCTGCTCATATTTAGCAATCGGCGCACTTTGATGTGAAACCCAAAGGAGAAACGCTTCGGCATATCAGATTCCAGGTGCACTCATACTGCAATGCAGTCACAATGCAGGCTCCGTTGCATCATGTTGTTGGAAAGCCACATTACTGGGTATTATATTTGTGCAGAAAACAAACTACGGACTAGGCTGAACAGCTAACATGTAGTAAGCATATTTGACCTCTAACCGGGTAATAGCAGAGGTCAAGTGTACTTCAAATGTTCCCGGTCTGTGAAATTTGAAAGCGCTTACCGCATCAGTGTGTTTGCAGGGAAGGCACTTTGAGCTCTGTGTTTCGTAGAGACAGTAGCTGCCCTTCTCACAGTCTTCATCGATGATACACTCCTGAGAAACCAGAGAAAATCATTCAAAAGCTTCAAGAAGGAGTCATAACCCACGCATCTATGTGAGGAGCTGTACTTCAACACAGATTTAAAACAACATTCAGGAGGATATGAGGTGGTTATATTGATAGGTGCAGTCATT
Organism: Enteromius anoplus; assembly: GCA_032359395.1. Lineage (NCBI taxonomy): Eukaryota > Metazoa > Chordata > Actinopteri > Cypriniformes > Cyprinidae > Enteromius > Enteromius anoplus. The sequence goes on from JAUMHG010000281.1 coordinate 3,920,465, forward strand.
TTCAACATCCCCACATTAAGGCTGCTTAATGGGGAGCAGTTGGGGGAACGGTGCCTTGCTCAAGGCGCTCACCTCAGTTGTGGTATTGCAGGTGAAGAGAGTGCTGGATATTCACTAACTCCACCCACAATCCCTGCCGGACCTGGGACTCAAACCCACGACCTTTAGGTTACAGGTCCGACTCTCTATCCATTAGACCACGACTGCCCCCAAAATTCTGGCATTACTGACTCATATAATCCTCATATAATGTGAAATATTATTTTGCGGGACACAAAAGATATTTTGAAGAGTGTTGATAACTAAACCATTAAACCCCCTCAAATTATGTTCCACTGAAGAAAAAAGATATGAAATTGCATGAGGGTGTGCAAATGAAGGTGATTTTAGTCGATGTCTACAATTTTGGTTGTCTACAGGCTAGTACACTTTAATAATAATAATAAAATAAGGCCAAAATATTGACGACTCATCCTGCACTACACAGATTTTTGTCCAATCAAATGCTGTCTAGAACAAATGTGGCTCCTTCTTATACCACAAAAGATATCCTCTAGCATACCGTTTATGTGATTTTATGTCAATTAGCTATTTTGAAATGGATGAACCTCTGGAACTTCCTGTTTCGACAGGTAAAGCGACAATACAGGATGGAAAATAGTGCTTTTTGGGGTCATGAATTTAATTCTGATTCACTTCTGATTTGATTTATTAATTTGTGGTTATTTAAAGATCACTCACATCCGATATTCTAACCCTATAAAGCTTACTGTGTCAAATATGATATGCACATTTCGAATGCCTCTAAATGATCAACATTAAACTTTTGCTGGAAAACCATCTAAATGATGCTTGGTTCTTTTTTACTTGTCAAATTTTAAATGATTTTCAAGTAAAAATAAGAATATTGTTTATATTTTTAGTACATTTTCACTCACTGGACTGAAGCAACCAGATACAAATATCAGTAACTGTTCCAAATTGCATATTTTTGCAACTTTTTATCAACTTTATCATACTATATGAGACTAAAAACATAAAATATATTACTCAACAAAAACACGCATGCTTTTTTGGGGGATATTGTTAAAATTGTATCTAAAGGTTTAATGACTGGGTTGTGCTTTTGATTTCTTTGCCTGAGCTGGGCAACTGGAATTAGTGAATTTAAAATGTACAACGCATCCTTAAAGCCTCAGACGGGATGCGTCGATTATCTGGCGTTATCTTGCCTTGTCAGCTGAGCTTTCACCTCAGATCTCGAATCCTGCCATCTAAAAGAGCAGGTCAATACACAGCAGACACAGCTTATTTCAGTCAGACGGGAAATTAAAGCTGAGGAAGTTTATTCCTCTTCCCAAACACTACTCCCCCTGACGTCTCTGAGAAGATGTGTGCAAATAAAAGGGTTTTGGTTGTGGCGGTGTCTGGCTGAGCAAGATAAATACCAGGTTTTTCAAACAATTAGACAGAGACAAGAAGACAGATGGCTTACGTGATCAATGCTGTTCTCTTTATCTCTGAGCTGTATGGTTGTCAAGTTGTTTGTCTCTTCAGTTGAATTGTCCACTGTCTGGGAATAAAAGCACAGAAGTGACTTATATTATCATGCATTTAACTTGATGGGGCATTCATTTGAAATATATTCAGATTGTACATTATCTTAACACATTGATGAATAAATGGACTCAAAATAATGATTTGAGAGTATGCAAGAAGAAACTGGAGAAGGACACAAGAAATATTGTCTCTAGGAAACGATAAAGACAATATCCCCTGCAGCTACATATTTAGAGCCAAACAAATTCCATGCCTTTAAATGGCTTGGATATAATGCATATTTACCTAATTTAGCAAACATCCGAATCACATTTTATTTTTAAATGTAACAATCAGTCTCCGCCTCCACTCGATCACACCAGCTCAAACCTGCTTCATTTTCACTCAGCTGACTAAAGCATTAAATGCTATGCAATGGCAAGGGGCAATACTGAATTGATTCATATAGTGTATGAACCAGAAACTGATTCTGAAGAAGAAGAGGAAGAATGAATTATACAGCGCCATCTTCAAGTCCATCTATCAGAATGGTAATGCATTTCAAGTAACACACTTGATATAACTGTAATAATATCAAACAGCTAACGATGCATTGGTGATGCTTCACAACCTGCATTTCCGTTTTAAGAAAGCTGGATATATAAGCTCCGCCCCTTGAGTTTGTGATGGAAGAAAATAAACCACATTTTTGAAACTTTATTTGGAAAAGGCTAACTTGATTTTCACCACAGGGAATTTGTAAGTGGCCATTATGCCAAATGATCCGACCAATCAGAATCAAGTATTTTGGAAAGTCATTAAACCGCCTGAACCAGACAAAAGCTCTTTACCCACCTTATTGAGTCCCTCAGCAGTATAAACAGATTGATTCCCAGCTATGATGTCAATACTGCTGTAATTTTGGAGATTTGAAGAGACATTGTGTGGACGGAGGCTGGATTTTGCTGTCTCATTGTCTATCTGAGAGAGAGAAAAAAGGAAAAGGCTGCAATAAGTACAATATCCCAGCTATTTCTACACAAACTGACCCTTAAAAATCACTTTCATTGATGTAAAGGTTTTCAGAAATTAATTTTCATAATTTTTTTCAAGTTCTTGGGTTAATTTTAAAGACTTAAGTAATTAATCTAAGCCATTCTGAGCAATTAATCAATCTGTTTCTGGGCTCAGAAAGAATTGAAGTATTGTAAGTTTATAATTCATTATAATATTAAATTCATAAAGAGTTCCCCCCACAGTGGGAATTAACTGCAGGTTTAATCAGTATTAAATTATACTGATAAAGCCCCTTTGTGGACATAACGATTTAGTTTATCAGAAAATTGTTATGTTTATCTTTCTAATATGGATCATTTTTAGGCAAACTCTGCTGAGATTTTTGCATGTGCTGCAGACAGTGATGCTGTTATTAAAACTCAAAAGCTACTAGTTATGAGAGAAGTTCAAACCTATAACCCAGATCTACTGTGAGATTTAAAAAAAGCAAAAACCTGATGCACCACGTCCTCCAGCTTCTGCTGCGTGTCCTCCATCAGGTCCTCCACCTCTTTGAACACATCGCTCAGTGTCGTTTGTCCTTCTTCCACATTTGTTTCCATGTTTGCAATGATGTCCATGTCTGTTTTAGATATCTCGGGGACAATTCCATGAACGACGGCCAGGCACAGGCTGAATCCGAGCAGAAACATGTTGACAGAGCGACTGGTGTCTGTACAGTGTTTGTGTGTGATCAGAGGAGCTCCAGCTGCACGAGGCGAGGAGGGGCGATGCGCATCCATACAAACACAAACCTCTTTGTACTGCATCTCATGGCTTTTCACATTTACTGCAAATGGGAGACAATTTACGCGAATTTGACATATGCAAATTCTGACGCACAGTGACAGTGTAATTTAGTTTTTGATTCACATTGTTTCGTATTCAGTTTTTCTTAGTTTGTTAAATTTATTCTAGGATAGGTGTTTGTAGGCGTATTTACCTGGACCTAGACAACAGTAGCCTATCCAGTGTCTTTTTAGGCTACTAAGGCTACTTGTATTACTACTAGGCTACTATTACTGTTTGCATATTTCTATTTTATTTATTTATTAACAGTAACTCATGACAAGCAATGTTAAACAAGTGTCTGTTTAACCCTTTTGATTTCAGCTATTTTTGACCAAAGAAGTATGAGACTCGAGTCACTGATTTATCATAATCACACCACTACTGTACTTTGCATTAACAAGTAATTCTATTTTATGGCCAGTCTTCAGCGAACCGAATCAGTCCAATTAGCGAATGAATCATTTAATCTCAGATCCGATCCGTTACACTAACACTGTCTTTTTGAATCGTGAAGTGATTGTAATCACCTATTACAGTTTTTTCTTGAAACAGAAATTACATTCTCAAAATTCTAAGATCATTTGGCAAAACAGTGTTACAGTTTAGCACAACACTGATCACTTGCAAAAGCTCATATCTCTCCACAAACAGTTCACTCCTGCATCAAAACTGAATTCCTTTCTCATATAAAAAGTCAGTGCCACAAAAATGGCAAATATCCTTCTCAATTGCTTTGGCTCATTTCTTGTAACAGATCGGACATTTTCAACACTCTTGGTGCTTTTGCCAAAATAATGTGCATTGTTCGGCACGACACCATGGTTGCACCGGTTCCAAACCTGGGGTACATGTACCCCTGTGCAGAGGTAGTACAGGGGGTATTTGACAGAAAGGGGAGGGGGGAAATCATCAATGATAGACTTCCTGCAATGTTACAGTAAAACCCACAGAATTATATTTACATGGAAGGCCCTAAATGCAGCTCTTTAAACCTTTTTCTTATTTTATGTTATATTCCTCAAAATAAGGATTATACTGATTATTGCATCATATAGTAAGCTGCAGTTTTTAGGCAAAATGTTGAAGTCAGATCAATCAAATACTTTCATCCTGGATTACCTGGATACACAAATCAGTTAAAGTGGGTACTGAAGCCAAAAAAAGTTTGGGAACCACTGCTTAGTTGTAAAAAGGTTATAATGATGGACAACCATAACTGACTTACATGTACATACTGGTACCGCAGCTCTTTCACTCTATCAGAGTTCCTCTCAAATGGTACATTGTGGAGATGCTTATAGAGTTGACATTTTGGAATATGGCATTATCTTGTAGGATTGCAACGTTATTTGCCATCACCATGCTACAGATCTCTTGTTCTTTTTGTTCATTGAAAAAGTTGTGCTCTGCCACCCATGAAAGGTTGTCGTCCAATCCTAGATATAGAATTCAATGGACACTTCATTCATACTGTACACCTTATGTATTCCTCACAGAATGAGTGACCTATGTAATCGTATTGTTGTCCTAAACAACATATAATTCCATCATTCACTGACTACATACCTGTTTTCCCTGCGAAACGTTTGGATGATGGAGGAGACTGTAGAGCGAGGCACATTAGGCTGCAATCGGCGACCTGCCTCCGCCATTGTGAGGCCATGGTTGATGACATGGTCTATAACTATAAAATTTCATCCGGGACAGCACAGTGTCTTCGTGCACAACGGCCTCTTCCACCTATTCCACCACCACGCACCCTTACTCCTCCTCTTCCTCCTCTTCCTCGAGCAGGCAGCTGCCCTTGTTCATTTACTTGGCCAGGTGCCTTCATGTTCAGAAATAGTACTGGTCCTACATGGTCTAGCTCTTTAAATACATGTTTGGCAGCATTCACAGTCATGGCCAGCACCTGTCAGGTAACTAAACATACTGTTTGATTGGTCATCTGAGATGTGTGAAACTCCTCCTTCATTAGTCAAGTTCTAGTTTCACCTGACTGTCAATTGCTGTAATAAATTGTA
>JAUMHG010000281.1:3933473-3948111 GCA_032359395.1 Enteromius anoplus
CCCCCCCCCCCCCGCTCGTCATCCACCACCATTGTGCAGCATCCACCTGGATGATGCGAAGGCAGCCACAGGACAACGGCGCCAGTGCGCTCACCACACACCAGGGGTGTCTCGTTTCTCATTGGTTCCCACTTTTTTTGGGAACGGAAATGCACTAAAACGGCAGCTTTGCCAGACTAACTTTGCTCCCAAAATAGAATGTAGCGTCACAGGAAGTATGGGTGGGCCCAGGCTAGACAATGTACACTAATTATCCATGTTGTTTTGATACTACTATACTACAACTATTAATAATAATGATCTTTTGATTTTAGGATGAAAAGCTGTTAAAGAAAATAACAGGAGGAGGTGGAAAGTTTGGGTCAAAACATTAAAAACTCTAGAGATACCAGGCACATCAAATTCATCATCATCTTTCATCTTCCCTTCTGAAAGGGGCTTGATAGAGTCACAGCTGGTGTATCTATGAGGCAACAGCAGCGCTGCAGGCTTAGACATGAGAGAGCAGGCTAAGAGCTAGAGGGAAGCATCCGTACTGATCTCGAGCCGGGGAGGATGGGACTGCAGGACTGAGATAGGGTGGCTGAGTTTTAGCCAGCATTCATTTTAGCCTGCTTTTCACAGAAGAGAACGCCTGTGGCCTTAAGACCCGGGTTTAGTTGGTCTCAGTACCACAGACTCCTTCTCGCTCTTTGAGAGGTGCTCAAGTAGTACCACACAGCTGTGGTCAGGAGGTCTTCAGACAGAGGCTTTACATTCTTTAACAGATTCTTTATGAAGGGTTTATCTGAAGCCTATCATGTGCACTGAGCAGCCTCCAAGTTTACAAGAACAGCAGTACATACTGTACAGCTACAAGCATTATAGTTTAGAAGGTCAACAGTGTCAGTGCTGTAGATATAGCTGTGGATCAGGGTATTTCTAGTGTTGACTTTCTAAAAGAGTGTAAACACTCTGATGCACCAACCAGTGTTATTTTGGTATGATTTCTATTCTACAGTTATTGTCAATATTTTAAATTAGAGCTATTTTAAGTATTTAAATGTTTCTTTTTTGATCAGTCTATATAGATTTTATTATGTTTTAGTTGTAGTTTAATTAGTTGTATTAATTTTTAGGGTTTTATATTACTAGGGCTAACCTGATTTTACCAGGTACAACATGTCCCTGTAACAACATTGTGTTTAACCAAATCAGATCTGAAGAAACAGTTTACTTTTTTTTAAAGTTTACAATAAGTGTTGGGTGCTTGTACAGCAGCGTATAGATTTTACAGATATTGCTATGAGATATTGCAGTTTATCAGAAGAAAGTGACTAAAAAAGATTTAGAAAATCAGCAGCTTAAACATTCTTTTGACATTATAATATCTTTTAAATAATAATGTATTGTTTTAGTTCATCCTTTGCTCTTCTGACAACTTCTGGACAATATAGTTTACAAAACCAATTTGCAGAGATGAAAACAATGCATTCATCAAAATAACAACATTTGCATTTGGTTCTCATTTAATAATATAAATGTGATTTTAATATTGAATTATGTTTTTTAATATGCTGTCATTCAGTCAGAATTGGAAATGTAAACATGCTCCTGTCTAAGTTTGTTTTTATTTATTGCATGATAGTTCAGCAATATGACATGAGCAAACAAGTACTGTTCTTTATAATACTGTATCTGCACAATTGTGATTGATTTTATATAGCAGTTTACTTACATTTTAGACACAACACTGTCAGTAACAATGTTTAGCTATATTTTGCCAATGAAAATAGTTCTAAACAAAGCAGAACCGTAGCGCTTCTATGAGCGACAGACAGTAGTGGTGTGTTTAATTTCTGAACAACTCAGTCTTAACAAATTAGGAGCATCATTGATTTACTGAGACATTCTTAAAAAACGGCCACTTACTTCATTCCTGAATAAATCAGCTGTTTTGAACTAATTGTTTGAATAAATGATTCAGTGACTGTTAAGACTTGCTGCCACCTACTACCATTTTAGGAAAAAACTGGTCTGTATATATGAAAATTTGGTACAGTATTGTAAGATATCTTTATGGTATCATGGCAACTCTACTACATAGAGTTAGCCTTCTATTCAATTTATTTTCTCCAAAATTCTGTAAACTCTATTTTTTTTCTGGATTCCGTGTTTTATGATTTAACAGAAATTTACCTAATTAATTAATTAAAGAACTTTAACATTTTTATCAATCTTTTACAATATAAAGAGCTGTATTGAAAAAATACATTGATTAAAAAATATATTGGTTGTATGCTATTTCTTAAAACTAATAATATTATCATTACTTAGAGAAGTACAATTTCAATAAAAGCATTCAATAGTCATATATTTCTGTCATAATTTCCTTAAAATTCTTAAAATTAACTTTTATTTTGGTGGGTTGATGTTAAGACCTTTGGGATTTAGTGTGTATTTGATAGAAGTTTTTTCTTAAACGCAATGATGAAAAGGTTTTAAAATAACTCTCAGAGCAGCTCTGGAGATAAAGTTCATGTGTTCATGTTTAATGCACTTTGAGTTTGTATCAGATGTAAATCTGTCATTAACTTACACAGAGACACACAGAAAATACTCAATTATTAGCCACATGCAGTGACTGGATGCTATAGTGTTTCTTATCATGATTTCGAGAAAGAGATTTTTTTATTCGAAATATAATTTGAAGATGATATACAGATATTATTATTATTATCATTATTATTATTATGAATTCATCAAATAAGTTTATCAAATAAGTCCTAAATGCAGTTTCAGGTTTTCTCACCATTTCTTCCTTTAAAGATAAAAATTTCTCCTGCCTTCTTAACGTTGTCCTATGAAATTTTTTTTAATGCAATGATCACCTGTAAGGCAAAGATAAAACAAAAAAAACAAACACCTGGTGTGCAATTTTAGAGTGATTCTTCTGACATCACAGTCTTTAAAGTCTTACTTTAAAATACTTTTGATTAAAAATGTGCAAGCCTCAGAATAATTCATAAATCTTGGCAAGAAGCCTCGAACCATAGCAAGTAACTCACTGTCAGTTTATTAATACTGCTGACAGTTGTTGAGCAGCTGAAAGTTCTGAAAGTCACTGATTTCAAAGAATTATGCTCAACTTCAAGCTCAAATCATCAAACATATTGAGGAACTGAGGGTTGTTTCATCATTAAGGGCTATTTCTAAGGGGTTTCCGACATCCGAAGGTTGCTTCATTGTTTTTAAAAATTAAGCTCACACATTTTTTTAACAAATGCAGCGAGAACAAAAACACCTCAATGACATGGAAAGAAAGATTCTTCGCCAAGGTTTTTCCTTTAAAACAAATAGAATCAGAACAAAACATTTGAACATTTTTATAGTTTTTTTTTACATAGTTCGCTCTCTAAAAAGACTAAGAGTTCATCATTTTATTCTAATTTCACCCTAATTTGTCATGCGCATGTGGTACATGTCTTAGTATGTGCGCTAAAGCTGCCTAGGGAACAAATGTTCCACTAATAATGCATTAGAAGTGTGTAAAAGGTTACAGGTTTCCAAAGTCTTTAAAGTGATTCATTCAAGCATGGGAAATCTAACATGACTGTGTGCATCCAGCAGTGGGCATAGGGTAAATATGAAGGGCAACGTTAATTCAGCCCATCACATGAACTGTTGTGCATTGCTCGCTGACATTAGGGATCTCTCACATACTCATCAATTCACTCTAAAGAATTGGTCAGATGGCTGTTATGAGAATGGCCTTGTTTTCTCAACATGGGCATTTAATATTGATTCAGTCTACTTTAGTGATGATGTGTGTTGAATGAGATTTAGACTGGAGTATTGCCTTCAGCTAAAGCCAATGTGAGATACATACATAAACACAAAAGGCAGTTAGGGAGGCAGCAGAGATATTTCAGAATTTGAGAAAGAAGTTACAAATGGCAAGTGATAACACATAAACTAATAATGAGAATAACCGACACACATTTCAATGAGTAACATCATCATCTGTGTCATAAAGAACAAAAATAACTTCAATAAAGAGACGCTTACATATAAATTAGCATTATTAAAAGTAATATATCAAGCGTTTTATTTCTATTCCCTCAACCCCATATGGTTATTAAAGAAAAGTTTGGTTCAAATCTATTAACATATTTACTGACAGATAATTTGAGACCTACTGATATAAAAATTCTAATTAAACTTTATTTGGAGCATTACTTGTGCACAATGCATATTTCTTATTAATAAGCCTACAATGCATGTGTATGTCACTTGAGGATTGTGTAATATTGCCCTTTAAATGCAAAACATTTCAAGTGTACCTAAAGTGTACTTGCAATAGTTCCACTTCAGCACGATCAAATATACTATATCTTTAATTGGACTTCAGCACTACTTCTGCAGAATTAAAGTGCATTAAGTACAAAATTAGTTGGCAAATTCGTGCTAATTCATACAGATGATAGAATTACTGTATAGAAAATATTATGTGAGAATTTTAAATTCAGCATGTTGCGAATATTAAAAATAAAAGCAAAACCAAACCTTTCTAAATGGTATATGATGAAAAAATGTGTGATATAATATAATCTAATGGTTTAAGCTACAAGAGATGGTGCTATATTATGACCTCTTCAGCCGTGACTGTATTCCTTCCTCTGAAAGATGATGGCTGAAACCTCAGGCAGCTGCCTTGCTGCCTCAGTGCCTTGTCAGTCAATGACTAAACAGACAGCATCTCTGTATGAAAGCACCTCTTAAGTAAACAGCTTTTAGACAGGCTTCCGAGGCACCATAACATCATGTCAAATGATCTTGAACAAATTCAAATGAGCTTTAGAGATAATGGAGCAAATATTTGTTCTTCACAATCTTTTTTCCGGTAGATAGAGATTTGGATGTACCTTGCTGCCTTCTTACCAGTGTCATTTAGGATTATTATATTATTATAGTTTACATAAATCTGCTTTAATTTTATATTGCCATTGTCATTCTAAAATATTTAGGTAAAATATTTTTATTTTTATATCAATTTTAGTTTTAGTTTTTTTTATTTATTTCCCCCATAGCATTGACGTATATTTTATTTTAGCTTTTGTTTCGGTTAACAAAAATGTTTCTTACCTCCATACACTTGCAAAGGCAGCATTTTTCAGTGTACGTAATTAATAAAAATTTGACACAATAAACTGCCCTTGTTACTATCAAAATTACATTTAGTTATGAAAATAGCATCTTTCCTATTATAAAATCTGAAAGTCCTTTGTCTCTGGATCTCAGAAGAGCCCCTTCATCTGATGTGCCACTTATTTTTTCCGGGAGGTTTTGAAAACATGACTTCAAGGGTGTATTTAATCAGCTGATTTCCTTATAGAGCAACCAAAGAGCAAATCAAGCCTGCATACCATTACGCTCTCATAGCTTATTTTCCTTATATGAACATGTGAACTCACAGGATCTGGTGAAATAATAGAGTTGATGATGTGTTTGAGCTTCATATTTGAAAGGAGCTGAGGAATGTATGACTCCGTCTGACCTTTGTGGCTCTACTTAGAGGTCCGGAAGAGAACTAACGATGCAATACAACTCCGAAAAGACTTTCTCAAGTATATGTTTTACTTTCGTGTCTTATTTCCGGTTTTTCCCTTGTATTACAAACTCTTTTCACTCCCAATGTATCAAACACAGTACTAGGGCAAAGAGCTCGAAAATGTCAAAATGTAGACATGCCCCTTAGCATCTTTAGAGTCACACCGGTTTGTTTCCAGTGAGAAACCTTTGCCTTTTTTACACTGACTCAATGGGCATCAAAATTCTTCTTAATTTGGATTCAGCAATATTAATTAGTTTGCAGTGATTCATATTTTAATCTGTTGTCTTCTCAAGGAGCTCTGCTCTATTGAAGTGTTGTGTTTTGTTAGAGCTTTCTTTTTTAGTTGGATGACTAAAACATGAACTTTATCAACATCAACTTTCATCACGGCAGTCACTCTTAAACTTCAATCCACGCTCAAGGCGCTACACTGTCCCTGACAAAACATGACACCCCAGTGGAGCAGAAGTACAAAAACATCAGCTTAAAACAGCAACCTTAAAGCCTTTGTTAAAACAGAAACTGATATCCCAAAGTATCACTGCTACTTTTTCAATTGCATACAGCTACTGTACAAACTGTAAAACACCATAATAATGCCCAGGTAATATACACCATCATTGAATGTCTTATGAAGTGAATAGCTGCATGTTCGTAAGAAATAAATCTAGCATTGTGCCATTTTAAAATTATACTGTCACTGCTAGCCAAAATACTAGTCCAGAATCTGTAATGCATAAGATGTTAATTAATAGAGTGAAGTTATGTGGATTATGTGAAGTTATGTTTTTATCAGCTGTTTGGACTCTCATTCTGACGGCACTCTTTCACTACAGAACATACATTGGTGAGCAGGTGATGTAATGCTCTATTTCTCCAAATATGTTTCGATAAATAAACTACATCTAAGATGACCTGAGGGTGAATGCATTTTCAGCATTTTTTTTTTTTAATTATTCATTTCATGAAAATATAAAAATTCCAAATATGAAAGTGTGTATTTAACACCTTGGGAGTAAGAAACCTGGTGTGTGTGTGTAAGCGCAGACTGTGCAGCAGGTGTGTATTACCTGAGTAAAACGCCAGTGGAGCTTCATGCGTTTAGCCACAGCATAGCTGCACTCAATGAGCCGTGGCCGGCCGTTCACATCCACCAGGCACTTGTTGTCATCATCGTCAATGGTGGGGCTCAAGATGCCCACGAATAACTGCTGAGTGCTGGTGTAGTATACATTCTGCAATGACAGAGCAGACTCATGAATAAAACCAGGGTTCAGAGTAAGCTTGTGAAAGAGAGCAAGTCTGGCAGCAAATAGTCACTTTACGTTTATAAGCTACTGTGGAAGATTACAAGGACAGGCAATTGAACCGTTCAATACGATAAATGTCTATATCTCATGTTATGAGACATCTCCATGCAGCAGACCATGAAAACACACAAGCTAAAGGTGTGATTTCAAATCAATTCAAGATGGAGGGCACACTTTAGTGCTTTCAAACATATTGTAAAGCATTTTAGTGCCCTCTGAAAGTGGCACACAGTGCACATAAAGAATGGCTCATATAAGTAAGGGACAAAATAAATAAATACAGCACATGCAAAAATATTAACTGTTCTAACAAATTGTTAACTTTTATTATTTTTTCCCTAAAACTTAGCATGTATGAGTCATCTTTATGTTCTTTACTAGGACACTTTACAGATTTTGTCCTTTAAAAAAAAAATGTTACTGCTTTTTTTTTACTGCTGTGCACTGCTTTTTAATAATTCAAATTTTCTCACTTTACACACAATTTGCAAAGTATTTATTTGATATGTTAATTTTATGACATGTTTCACATCTGGCTGCTATAAATAAACTCATTAATTATTTAATAAGGCTTGGGGATATGCTAATAAACCCATTTCACTCTTCAAGTGACAGGATGCCTTTTTTTGCCATTCTAGTATAATTCTCTTTGTTGACTAAGCAATGTATTATTCATAATATACAAGTGAGAGCTAGCATAATGCATTATACAGACTCACGCCGAACCTCAGTGCATTAACACTTTAGAACAGATGGCTACATTTTGCCTCTACCCAAAGTGTCTATACCTTTGCAGAATACACACAAACACCTTTATTAGCATTGTTTTAAAGGGGTCATATCATACATATGTATCAGTTTATACAGTATATTCCATGTGGTCCACTTATAATGTTAGTCCAGATCCATGCAGCCAAAAACAGTTATAATATTATGACCATTTTCCACCCTCTATATGATGTTTTCAGGCAAAATGAACCCTAAAGGCAGTAATACAGCAACAATACATAAACACTTATTTTTGCACTATTATTCGCACTGTTATGCCCTCAAAACACTTTTACAAACAGGATTTGTAAACTAATATATGTTGATGCTTGAATTATATAACCAGCTATACAGTGGGTAAAATAAGTGTTTAACGCGTCACCATTTTTCACAGTAAATGTTCTGTATGTCTAAAGATGCCTGTGTAATACAATGGAATGGCACAGGGAAAAAGTATTGCACTACTGAAATGTATTTAATACTAGTGACAGCTTCAAGACGCCTCATGTATGAATAGTCGCATGCATTGCTAAGGTGTGATTTTGGCCCTATTCTTCCACAGAAACAGTCTTCAAATCTTGAAGGATCTATGGGTCTCTTCTATAAACTCTGATTTAAAGTTCTTATTTTCTATTGAATTCAAGTCAGGTTTCTGTGGGATTCAAGTCAGGTGATTGGCTGGGCCATTCTAGCAGCTTTATTTTCTTTCTCTGAAACTAATGGAGCGTTTCCTTGGCTGTGTTTGGGATCATTGTCTTGCTGAAATGTCCACCCTTGTTTCATCTTCCTTCAACCTGGTGTTGGGACTGAACCAGTTAATATTAATTTCAACTGACAGGGAACAGGATTGCTTTCTAATTGCTGATGCTAGTGTCTTGGCTTTCCATGGCTTTTCGCACTTCCCTTTCTTCATGTGTTCAGTACTTTTTCCCTGAGTCATTTTGTTTTATTATACATAACTTAATTTCAAAGCTTATTTGTTTTGTTTTCTGTGTATGTATGGATTACTTGGGCTGCCACCATCACCAACATCTGGTGAAAGTATAATGTCAGCAGCCCCCATATAAATATATTTTCTGAGGAAAATGGTGACGGGTTCAGTACTTATTTCTGTTGTAGTAAACTTGCTCTGAAGCGCACTTCGTATAGTATACTAGAATCCAGTGAAAAATTAATCATATCAAAAAATCATAGAAAGAAGCTAAAATGGTATTTTATCTGGCTTTTATTTAGGGTTTTGTGTAGGGGCACCATTCGCCATATCAGCTTGCTGTGATGTGTACGAAATGCATTACCACATTCACCTATAACTGTTTCTGAGACAATATTTAGCACCAGTCACAGGGCAATTTCATTTTAAAAGAGACTTGAAAGGTGGGATGACTGTGGGATTTGATGTGACAGGAAATGACTATTGTGTCACGGTGGGCATGCCAGACCTGTCAAAGATTTAAAAAGAAGTACTGTTAATTGTGTTGTTGATGTAATATCCTATGATGGAAGAAGTGTCAATGTGTGAGCCAGAAACACCAGTGGCATCTGTCTGAAGAATCACGGGCAGTCACTCCAGATGGCCTGCAGGGGCTCAAACCTTCAATGACATGTAGGATGAAGAGACTTGGAAGCCGTTAGTGTGTGTAGTGCATGTTTCTGTGTGGCTGAACGTGTGTAGAGAGAAGGTGAGCATAAGGGGGATCAGCCAAGGGGCTAAGAAACATCTGGCAGACATGTCAGGCCCGTCTCTCCAGAGCCATTCTGGCCGAGGCAAATCGCTGCTTAAGTCACAAACTTAACATTGATTGTTGTCTCATGCATAAAAAAGTATTCACCCATGAATGAATTCTGCAAATGTGTCATTATAATGGAGGCTCTGAAGCGAAAACACTGGAGAAAAGAGCTCCATTTGTTGCTCCTTAAGTTTGTAGAGAGCACTGAGCAGAGGATTGCAATGCAGGTGCGTTTTCCTCCTGAAGGATTTTCTCTTGTTTAAAGTTCAGAGAGTCCTCTGGCAAGCTTTAGTTTCAAACGATAATATTACCAAAGTGTTGTAACATAAAACTCTTTCTCCTGGCGATATTTGTGTTGAGAACAAGACTTCAGGCTTTTAGACTAGTCCCAAGGTGGTACTACACATTATTCTACTCATATAAAGGTAAAAATAATTGGATACAAAGAAATGGGTTAATGGTATGGTGATGATTCACTGATTTAAAATAAACCAGCTCATAAAGGAGAAAAAAGGTCTGCAAAAGTCAACATTTTCACTTTCTTAAAACGGTACATGTTCCTGGACTTGCAGTATTACACAAATCTTTAGTAATTAAAAAAACAAATCTTTGCAATTATGCTGGCTGGAACCACACCACAAAGGGAAACCACACCAGCCACCTCATTACCTAATGATAACTCATGTCAGATGTTACATTATTGTTGTAAAAATCATAATTTAGGACTCTTTCCTTTGTAATTGCAATGAACAACTTTGATTAACGGAATTTACATTCAGTATATTATAATTATTTTGATGTTCATTCTATTTATAATCAAACACAGCTGTCACAGAATATTTGATCTTGTGACTTCTTTGAGACTTCTTATGATCACATAAACCCGGATTAGGCCTGGATCTTGGTCTCATTATTCACTGTCTTGGTCTGGACAGAGGTCCTGACTGTCACTGCAGAATAAATGTGTCTGCGGCACTATACCATCTTTTTCAGTATCTTTTGTAATATATTCAAAATTGTGAAATAAAAACATCATACAGTTCAGAGGCTCATTTCACTTCGATTTTTCTTTTTAAAAGTTCCTTAAAAGTCCACTGTAAATAACCTTTTGTGCAATGGAAAGGTTCCATGAATGTTAAAGGTTTACTCCATCCCAAAATGAAAATGTTGTCATTAATCATTCCAAAACAATAAAAGCTTTGTTAATCCTCGGAGAGCAAATTTAAGATATTTTATATGAAAATTGGGAGGCTTGTAACTGTCCCATTGACTGCCAAGTAAATAACATTGTCACAGTCCAGAAAAGTATGGAATACATTGTCGTCTTTCATTGTGTTTTTTCTTTTGGACCTTGACAGTGCAATTAAGCCAATAAGACAATCACAAGCCTCCCGGTTTTCATCCAAAATATCTTACATTTTGTTCTGTATCCAAACAAAGCTTTTACAGGTTTGGAACAACATGGGGGTAAGTGATTTTCATTTTGAGGTGGACAAAATTGTAATTTTGGGGTGAAATAATCCTTTAAAGATTCTTTATGTAACCAATACAGAAATGTTATTTTTAAGAGTGTAGGCAAATTAAATACCCATTGCACTAAAAGAGGTCTGTGACTGCAGTGTAAAAAAAATGGCCATTATTTTAATGGCAAAAAAATTAGGAAATGCTATGGTCAATACCTGGTTAAAACTGTAAACTGACATTCCCAGAATTCCCTGTATTGAATGACACTGAGCACCTTCTATATATGTTCATATTTAAAAGCTGCTTGTGATGGGCTTTGGTTCATTATGTGACTTTCTCATCACCACCTGCATTTTGTGCTTATTAGTGTATTTCAAAGGTACAAAACATATTTTTGTACTTAATAGGTTGGTATATTAACATTATATCAGTGAATGAAATTACAGTTTTTAACTGTAAATGTAACTTTAAACCGTAAAACTCAAAACGTTGTTACCGTATTTTTACGGTCAAATATATCATCATATTTTTATGGATTTTTTTTTTACAGCGTGGCAACAATGCTCAATCTCTGCAAAAAAAAAAAAAAAAAAACAGATTGACATAACATTTTGAGTCAGCGCAAGTAGAACTAAATGCAATGTTCTACATTTTTCACATTCCAGTAATCACCGAAGCCATATTCATAATCTTAATTATTCTCAATTATTCTTTCGGTTAATTGTCAAGCACATTCCTCAAGCAGGTTGCAGTAGCTGTCACCTAGCACTGCTGTTTCACAAATCATTCCTGAACAGTGTGCTAATGGGTAGGGAGTTGGGTTTGTAACCCAAAGGTCGCAGGTTTGATTCCCAGGTCTGGCAGGGGTTGTGGATGGGGTTAGTGAATAACCAGCACTGTCTCCATCTTCGATACCACGACTGAGGTGAGGCACCGTTCCCCCAACTGCTCCCCAGGCGCCGCAGCAATGGCTGAACACTGTGTGAGTGGTTGATCACTTCTCACTGCTGTGTGTGTTCACTTGGATGGGTTAAATGCAGAGCACAAATTCCTTGTATGGGAAACTATACCTGGCCACATGTCACGTCCTGTCCTTTCCTAATCTCCCTGGGAACAGCTCGGTCTCACCATATTTTACATTTTCAGTAGTGTGTTCATATGTGCACAGGTTTGAAACGTTTGCCAAGAACTTCCTGTTTTTATGTGAGCTCCATTGTCAAAATAAACCCATACCTGCTGTTCTGAAAAAAAAAAAAAAAAAAAAAAACAAGTCTGCCTGCACTGCACGTAATTCAAATGTTAGGTAAGTAACACCTTCAGATGAAAAACGCTGACGTGGGCACATTGTAGTGAAATCACTCTCCAAAGCAATGCTATGAGCGGAGTCCTGATTATAAACTCCACAGGGGCCATCTGACAGGTAAGACTAAGCCAATCTGGATGTGACAGCAGCAGAACGAAAACCAAAAAAAAAAAACTATTGTTGTCCATAAATCATCAACCTAGAAGAAAAAGCATATTAAACACATCAACTAGGTGCAATGTGCTATTATTCATCCTATACAATGTTCAATTGAGATTTTTTTTCATAGACTAAAAAATTATTATTTATTTATTTATTTATTTTTTTACAAGTCCCTTGGCATTTGTCACTATTTTGTTTTCAAACCAAAATGGATTGTATGTTTCCTCTTCAGACAAAATGTCATTCTTTCATTGCCTTGTTAAAAATTTCAGTACTCTGAGTATAAAATGTACACCTGTAAATTTGGATTTATAACTAAAATTAAATGCTGTAACCAAACAGTCACACACTGCACTGGTCAACACTAGATATTAAAAACTGTAACAGCAAAAAGCATAAATTATCTCTTCCTGCTGAACCATTGTGTTGTCAGTATGATGTAAACACTGTACTGTACAGTAGGCTGCACTACAAATAATTATGATCCATCATTTTGATGGACTGGGTTATGCATTTAGATAACATGTATGCAATGTTATTCATGCTCTAACAGTGATAATTAAAGCCTTTGTCATTTGCAGATCATATGCTGCCTTCATGTGCACCTGGGAAATCGAAATATACAGCTTGTCACACATTCAAGTTGGAAACATAACACAGAGGTACTGTAGGCTAAACAAAATAATTATATAAACCCAAATAAACCCAAATGCTACATCTGATTTCAAAATGATGAATAGTGTTCATTTATGCCACTTATTTACACTTGGTATAAGTTTGTGATACATAAAGCATGTATCACAGTCTCATTTAATCTCATATATATATATATATATATATATATACACACACACAGAGTATAATTTTAACTCAATCAAATACATTTTCAATTTAGGGCTAAATATTTTTGAGAGTGTATGCTTGTGAACTGCCAACATATACAGTGCAACATCAAATAACATAAGTAGCGCAAAATAATTTCAGCTACAAATTAGCTATTAATTATTTTTCTCTAATAATCCTTTTGTGGTTTTCAGTATCACTTTATGTACACAATATCACCGCCAAGCATTAACAAAATATTCTTTAACACTGGAACTCAGACATTACACCATTGTTATATTTCCATACTTTGCTGTGATGTTTAGGTCGCCTCCAACTACCCCCAGAGTCTCAAAGATATTGGCAGAAAGTGCTGGAAAATCAAACAGCCACCTCTGCACAAAAACACTTATGACTATCATCCAGCCCACTCTTTCTGCCGCTCTATTGTGTCTGACCGTGTACTGCGTGTTTCTCATTTAAAGGCAACGTTCACTTTGACTACTTCAAAGTACTTCATAGATGAGGTTTTAATACTCATAGTACAGACAGCACAAAGTAATAACCACAAAGAAGAACATTTTCACTGCTGAGGTTGTTTGTGTATACCTCAAGAGACTTAATGGAGTTCTCAGTTATTCCTCATTTAATCTCAGATTTTTCTAAAATAGCCTATCTGAGAAGAAAAACGTCTATTTGCTCTCCATTTAATCTCAGACACAGACACTAAATTAGCTTTTTTTTTGAGATCCATAATTGTGTGTTGTCTGGCCACTTTTGTCTGATTATTTTTCCTTCCGGTTTCAACAGAATTATTAAAAATGATCAAACCAGATGAAAATGGCAAAACAAAACATCTCAGCTCTACATCTGCTGAGAATTCCCTGGTGATTTGTGAGCCTAACAATTCATCAGCGTTGAAAAACTAATTTCTCACCTATAATTTTTTTTTTTTATGGGCTAATGCTACTGCAACCAAACTCTTTATTTTGTGCTTGCTGTGTTCAGGGAATCTTCACGCGTCCATAACCTTTCTCAATCAGCCCTTTCTCTGCTGGATCAGGTATTGCAGCACCTTCTATGACTTATTGTTCACCCTTTTCCTGCCCTTTACCATCTTGAGTAGAGCCATCAGCTCAAGTGCTGCTCTCTGACTCTCTCTGAGGATACAAGAGCACTACAGGCCCTTCCCTTTCACATCGGAAACCTCTTAGTTTTCTTTCTCTCTGAATATGACATAATCAAACTATTCTTTTATTAATTGTACCATAAAATTATGTTCATTTTGAAGACTATGAGAGATTATTTGGTCTCTGACATTTTTGTCACCTAAAAGAAGCTACAAAAGGGTTATTTGCAGGGCATTTTTGAAACAAGTTGGCCATGTCAAGGTAACGTCTCGGTTACGTATAGTAACCCTCGTTCCCTGAAGAAGGGAACGGAGACGTCACGTCGGTGACCGACGAATAGGAATCTCGCTTCGAGATGG
>JAUMHG010000281.1:3959662-3981178 GCA_032359395.1 Enteromius anoplus
TCTTAACTGTTTTTGAATCGAAACCCAAGCCTTCTGAATGTTATTATCAAGAGGAAGAGAAAAGGAAAATCCACAACATTTACCACCCAGCTACTTTAATATTGCAAACAATATCCTTAGATTGTTTGTCACTGTGTTACAGATCAGCAGGGAGCTTCCCTGAGATTCTTGATTAAATATGTGAACTTTCTTAAGGCAACTTTATCATGGACTTATTACTAAGATAATGGTAGAGTGAGGACATTTTTCTTGTTTTTCACTGCTGCGTGGGAAAGAAGGCAGTAATTTTCAGGGGAAATCAACCAGAAACAACTTTGAGAATGCAGAATTTAGAAAATCTGTCTTTATTTAATCACCCTTGTGTCATTTCAAGTCTTTTCCTTCTATAAGACACAAAAGTAGATGTTTATGTGAATGTTCAGGCTGCTGTTTTCCTACCAGTCAAGTTAACAAGCTGTCAGCCTTCAAAAATGCCACAAACAACAAAAGGAAGTTAGTCAACAGAAAGTGCTGTTGTTCAGCTAAACAAGGTCCCAGACCCAGCCTCGACCTCCTGCTTCTACATTATCATCCTTCAATCTGAGAGGCATTGCTTTGACCTGAAAGTAGCTGCGGGGCTCTTGCTATCTGAGTCAGATGCACTATGAAAAAGTCTTTGTTTGGTTTTTACACCGAGAACCACTTATCTCAGAGGTAATTATGATGGGTTTGAGGGTTTACAGAAAGTTACAATACATGAAATAATGAAAATCAGTGGCACAGTAAATTGCTCTCTGTGGGCAAGTGCACCACTCAACATTACATTTAGTCTGGCACCGCTCTCACTGAAGCTTGATGAGTCCAATTTAGAGTCCAAATGGACACCACATGCTGGGCCAGACACAATAAATATTTTCAAAATAAAATCAATAGCAAGTGCAGAGACCTTTCTAAAAAAAATATTACCTAAAAAGGATTTTCTAAAAAGCCGCTAGATGTGCCTTACTCAAAACCTTCATGGTTTTTGTATTCTCTAATTACACATGTGTTCGATTAGATTCTAGTATATATTAGATTACAAAAATGATACTACACAATGCTGTAAAATTAAAAGTATATTCACTACCAAAGTTTAAAAAAAGTCCATTTTAAACTTTTGGTAGCCTAAATACTTAATATTTTATTTTTTAAACTGTATGGTTTTTGAAAGGGTTCAAGGGTTTACACTTATTTTGGTCAGAAATACAGTTGTTGTTTTTAAGCGATATTGCAAATGTTGTTGAAATTATATTTAAATCTATATTTTTATCATTATAATTATTGTCATTGATATGAATTAAATCTAGCAAAAGTTATAGTTAGTCTACAAGTTACCTGGGGTAAAAATAAAAGGTAATTGCAATTTTAGGCTTATATCTCACAGTCATGACTAAGCTGAATATGTAGTTGCTTAAAAAGTCTGCCAAAAAAAAATAATTCTGAAGCACTTCTACGTTTTTCCCTATTTAAAGACAATTGCATGACTAGTCACACGAGTAAGTATGGTGTCACAAAATTAAACGCTCCCTCTCCCTCTCACTTCCTCCAGTACAACCAAGGAGTGATGATATTACTGCGGCGAGGTCGAGGTGCTGCAATCGGCTTTAAATAGGGAAAACGTGGAAGTGTATGGTGGTATCTAAATGGATCCTAAGTAATGAATGGAGCTAAGCTAAATGCTAACATAGTGATGCGCACACTACGGCGATCGAGACGGGAGAGATATGTATCCGCTCGTATAAGCTTAGGGAAGAACATCGTGGAATATGGAAGAAACTACGGGTGTTTTCCTTTAAGGTTGGACCACTGATTTCACATCATGTCCTTTTTACCTTTCGTGTTAGTTGCATTGTTGTCTATGTATGCAGGGTCAAAAAGTAGTTAATATATCAAAAATGACACATGTAACAAATTATATAAATCGGTTTTATATAAAGAAAAAAAAAATATTTATATATTTTCATCTTGCGATCATCCCAAACATTCCTTCTGCTATGTTTTAACAGAAAGCATGGCTCAGTAGTCAATGCGTTCCAACAGTTAGTGTTTATAAAGTGCTCTTGACCGTGAAAGTATGGCGACTGCCAGCACTGGTGAGCAATTCACACAGCTAACCACCTCAAGTGTTTGAGTGAGCACAGACCACATACCTGGAATTTGTGTGAGAGGCAGGTAATGAAATCCAGGTCCTTGAAATGGAAAACAACAGCTTAGGTGAAATATGTTGTTATGACTCCTGAAGAGCTGGTGTAGAGAGAAGCAACCATTAATGGCTCTAGTAGCCTAGCATTTACAGCTTTGCTGGCATCGGTGAAGGTGCTCCATAAGACATAAGAGCTGCACAGTCTGCTTTTATATAGCTGTGGTAGATCTGGGGGCATCGTGGGAGATGCAGGTTTCCCTCCATTGCCAAACTCTTGACCAAACAACATTAGGTCTGGTCCACATTGCAGCTCACTGAGGCCATAAAGGATCTCCCAAGTGGCATTTGTTTACTTGTGTTAATACCATAGTTTATATTATCCATTTTATCCAACAACAATGATTATTTAACCCTATAAAGATTGGTGTGTCATTTTTTTATATATTAATTCTTTACACTTACAATTCTTTAAAAATTATTTTCTAGCCTAGATTTTTTTACTTGTTTTCTGTCAAGAAGGATTTTCCCACTGGCAGATTATTTTGCCTCTTCTTAGACAAAGATCACTTTATTTTGACTTGATTTTTCTAAAAACAACACTATATTTATAACTTGTCTAAAATGTTATTAAATTATGCTTGAAACGAGACAAAAAAAAATAGGCTAAAAGAGTTTTTTTTTTTTTGCAGTTTAAGGATTTCAATATCATCTTACTAAACCTTGTATTAGTGCCAACTGATATTTAAATGCATTTTATGTGCGTAAAATATGCTATACTGTTATATGTACATGATTCACATTATAAGCTATAATTCATATTTTAGACAGATACATATCAACAACGGCACAAAACGTTACATATTCACCACCCAATTACAACGTTCACTATCCCAGGAGTATTAATCAGACACACCTGCACAACATCAACACCCTGATTAACAGTACTATTAGTTCACACACCACATCTCAGTCAGTGTCTGGGCTTGTATTTAAAGTGGACTCAATATGACTCTGTGTAGTGTCTGCTTCCATTACACTTTAGGCTTTAGGCCTATGTGTAAAGACTTGTTTCTTCAGTCAAAAAAGCACTTTAAAAGAGTAAAAGCACTGTGATAATGCACACACATAAGCTGAACATGATCTGTTCTTTAGTCATACAGTGCCTGCTCTAGCCACAAGTTAATCCTTTTCACCTGAAAATATCTCATGACCATTTCAGTCTGTAACTTAGAGATAAGTGCGTTCCCTTTTCACATGAATCAACCGGATAATTTAATTGATCAAAATAATTTGCTAGTTAACTGTCAGTCATATGCAACTCATCATCCCACATACATTGATAATTATGAAACCCGTCATTCATCTCCTTTATACTTTCATTCCCCAGGGTCCCATGGGCGCACTTACACACATCATACATGACTTTCTATGATATATGAATCTATAGATATTACTGCATAGATTCAGCTGCCTCTGGATGAAATGATCAGTGAGAGTTATGAATGAAAATGAAGTGCGGAAAATAAACCGATCTACTGTCTGAATAAATTCCTGTCTTGGTTGAAATAACATACATTTTATAGAAAGCTTCATTTCATTTTTAAAAAAGGCACTTAGTGAGTTGTCTGTTAATTCCCTTTCTTGTGCTAATGGAAGGATTTTGACCTTGACAACATAGCAGACTTAGGAACCCACTGCTAATACAACAACAGTATGTCTTAATATTCATCAATAGATCTCAAGTCTAATGCTTCCTGCTTGAAAGAGAGTACAATTTATCCACCTTCACCTCTCTGCCAATCAACGGCTGTGAGCTGCCCCTGAGAAGCCAGTGATGTGTGATGTTGACAGCGCTGAGGTCTGGAGCCACACTCTGGAGTCTGACGCCCATGATGTCCTACACCTATCTGAGACATTATTTTCAGACTGACAGAGTCATATTTTTGATGGAGGAGTTGTGAATTTTGTTGAAATAAGGGGCCTGCTTATGTGGTTTAAGTTTCAAAAAACACTATTTTCCAGATACGGTACATTTTTGTTTCTCATTTAAGCCGTGCCTCCTGAAACAGGTCGATTTGTACAAACCTCATCGTTATGAACAAGCGAGGTGTGCTCTGATTGTCCAGCTATTCAGTGTGCAGTGATTGGCTGAATACTTCAAGCATTTGGCGCAAACTGGCGGAAATGTTACGCCCCTTACCATAACGTGAGGCCACATCCCGGCGATGAGACACCGAAACATTAAAACATATTACAAACGAGGTATTTATTGCATTCATTTCAGTTATTTCACCTTTTTTTTGTTAAGTACATAACTCCACATGTGTTCATCATAGTTGTGATGCCTTCAGTGAGAATCTACCGATGTAAATTATCATGAAAATAAAGAAAACACATTGAATGAGAAGGTGTGTCCAAACTTTTGGCCTGTACTGTATATGTTTTTATGAGGGTATGGATCAATTATGATGCTTGGGTATGTTTTGTTTAAGTTTAAAAGCTTTTCTTAGCCACATTCACTGCACGGAAAAGCAACCAGACACATACACACACACACACACACACAAAAACAACAACAACAACAGAACAGGACAGTATTTCTTTTTTCTGTCTCCGGATGAAATGGCATGAATCCAACAGGGAGAAAAATACTACAATTCCATCAAGAAAATACTTTTATTTTTTCATAAATATCCCAAAGATCCCTTCAAATTCAGCCTGTGCAGTGCACTCAAAATCTCTCTGCTGATAGTTTTGACACTTCATACATAACAAGGCACAAGAGAGCTCAGTGTAAACTTTGAACCAGCCTTTCAAAACTGACGCTGATGCATCGAAACACATTCTCCCTCTTTTCATGAAATGAAGCTATTTCAGGTTTTTCATTTTCTGCTTAAATTAGTTTTCCCCTGCTAGGTGAGCTCTCCACAATTTGAGATTTTGTCACATTTGCCTTTGTACCCACTCAACGCCACTTATTCAAAAGGCCTGGCGTCAACATTGTCATTGCAATATCAGATCAGAATTTGACTGAACGCTCAAATCATAGTGAGCTTCAGGGAGCGTACATAATCCAGACAAAACTAGCAATATGGATGAAATAATCGCTTATGAAAATGAGCAGTGTGGTACTGACTGCCAAAGCAGTGTTGCCAAACATTCGCATAAGACATGTTAGTTCACCCAAAAATGTAAATTTGCTGAAAATATATATGTATGAGTTTGTTTCTTCATCTGAACAGATTTGGAGAAAAGTAACAGTACATCACTTCCTCTGCAGTGAATGGGTGCCATCAGAATGAGAGTCAAACAAAAATTAGAATACTGTGAATACTGTAGAATCATATATCTAGGTTCAGTATATTTCCATCATATGACCTGACTAGGCTCATCCAACATATTTGCAAAACACATAAGAGCAAGAGTACAATAAATAACTCTAAACCTCAGTATTCATTTCTCAGCCTGCCCTCCTCAATCAATAGCAGCAGTTATGGCTTCAGCTATAATATGTAGTCTGTACCCAGTATTGATCCAGCACTGCTTCACGACCCATGCAGTTTTCCGTCTGGTGGCACAAACTCGTGACTCAGAGGAAACATTAGTGCTCGTTACTAAATAATGAAATGAATGCAAATGATATTCGCAGGTATTTTTGCATTGTGTGCATCTTCCTGGCACCACTTCTCAAAAATTATGCACCACACTGGCTCTGTGAGGAAGTTTTTCTTTTTTTTGTTTTCATTTTAGTTAAATTTTTTGTCATTTTGTTTTATGGTGTTATCATTTTTATTAGGTTGTATGATTTTAGTTTGTATTGGTTTATGTCATTTTTGCATGTTTGTAGAATTTGGTAACACTAAGCATTAATTAATGGTTAATTTGTTCACAATTAAGAATTAGTTGAGCAAAAACACACTACTAATTAATGATTAAAATGTTAAGTTAATCATTAATTACTGTTTGTGTTTTTGCTCAACTAATGCTTAATTGTGAACAAATTAACCATTAATTAATGCTTAACTAATGCATTATTCTGACCCCCTATTCTGAAGCGTTGCCTAGAATTTTTATACATTTTATAAATGTATTTTAGTACATCAATTTAATGAAAAATGTTGCTAAAATAAAGGTTTTGTATTTATTTTAATTTTTTTTTCCAGACTAACATTGTTTTGGGTTTAGTTTCAATTAATTTTAATAATCCAGTGCTGGATAAAACACATTTAAATTAGCAGATGATCATCTTTTGGTTTATTCACGGTCCTTTCTCTATTCTTTTTTAAACTGTAAAAAAAATAAAAAGAAGGAAAAAGAAGAAAAGAAAAGTAAAGTCATTCTTTTATATTTATATGTTTTTTATTTCAACTTTTTCTTTCCAAAATTGATTTGTTTGCTCACTAAATGCAAATTGTCTCACTCAGCCAATACATTTCTGTCAAGTCAACCACACTATTCAGGTCATTATTATTTAGTATTTATCGTCATTGAATATATACTGTATATGAGAACTCTGCAAGTTTCTGAAAAATAGAATCTTGCAAACAACATTATAGTCAATAGCTTTACATAAATGCTCTTCATACACAAACCTCAATTAATAATCAAAACATGAGCTCTTACAGCACCGCATACCACACAGCAAATAAATAACAGTGATGACAACAACAGCGGCATAATAATAAATGCAGCAAACAGCAAAAGAATAAGCCTATAATACCAACTGCATAAATTAGTCATGCTGAAATGCATGCTGGGAGCTCACAAATCAGCAACATTATTCAATACGAACTTGCTTGTTCAGGCAACTAGGAGCTGTAAAATATCGTTGGCCCAAAATGTGATTTAAAGTAATTAATTCCTTAGTATCTGTGATTTAAAAAGCCCCTTACGCTCGATAAACCACACAGATTACTGGAGATGAGCTCATTGAGAGTATAAGTGCATATGCAGATGAGTGTCCGGTGTGTTTATCTCACATCAACCTAATTCAATCTGTACAATGTGAAATCCTTACATAACTGTGGCAGGCAATCTTAACAGGAGCAATTTGATTAATTAATGAATTTAATAATAAGAAAGGCTTCAATGCACTCACTATATCCCCTAGCAAAAAAAAAAAGTGTGCCCTATTTTGAAGAATGTTGCTACCTAACAGCTGCTGGAAAACATTGACTTTTGTGGTATGGGGAGAAAATACTATGGAAGTCAATGACGACTAGCTCTTTGGTTAACACCAAACATCTTCCAAACATTGCCTTTTGTGTTCAGCAGAAAAAAAGAAACTCTTTTTAATGAAAATCAAGTGTATACAGCTATTAAATTAACAATATATTACCTACAAGTAGCTAAATTTTTAAATAATATTTAAAGTATACTACAAGTGCACATTTAATTAAGCAGACTTCTTTTTTACGACTATGACCATGCAACGTTTAGGTCCTCCAGATTCAACACAGTCTCACTCCAACTCGTGACATTTTGACACTTTGACACGTTTTGTCAAAGTACCCCTTTTTAGTCACTTTTTGACGTGCGGGGTCCTCCGTTGGTTTTCAGGTGTTTGGCTTAATGTAATGGTTTGCATGCATATATAAATTTATTATATAATTTTTAGTTTTATTGGAGCACCAAACCCCAGCTCTAAAGGCTCTAAAGCTCTAAAAATGTCCCGCTCCGTTCAAGCGCTGTCATCTCATTCAGAAAACATACTCCCGTCTAGTAGCGTGACGCAATCGATCAAGAGATACACAAGAACCAATGACATTTCACAACCAACGATGACGTAAGGATTCTTGAAGCGGCTTTTTTTTTTTAAATCGCTCACAGACTGGAAGTACACGGAAGACGGAGATAGCGACTGCAGTCACAAATCAATCGTTTTGAATCAAAAGACTTGGAATATTAACATCTTTCAAATAAGTGATGATGGTGATAGTATCTGCCTGCTATCTCTTGTGTTTTATTGAGAGATTGTAGGTTTAGGGGCAGGGTTTGTGTCACATGCTCATAAATGTGTAAATAATATACTTTAAATAAAACAGTTTTGACAGTTTACATTGAAACATCACACCCTTACATATATGCAATAATGCCATTGTTTTTACCCAATACATCTTTTAATTATGACGATAAAACAAAAAACAAAAAATTGCGCCAGCATATTGACACAAAGGATTTCCTATTTAAAACAACGGGGGACCCTTCGCGTCAAAATGTGACTGAAACTTCAAAACTCTTTTGACCAAGCGTCAAAGTGAGACTGTGTTGCCAGATCGCCTTCTATATACAGGCCTGTTTGTCTGCTGGCGCAGAGCTCTGTCTAATTTGCAAGGAAATTAATCATATGTGACAAAGCATAGGATTTAGCTTCTCACCCATACAGCTGAAGATAAATTATTCATAATAGCAAGCATTTGAAGTGAGTATAATTCATGTAAGCAGCTGTGAGTACAATTTATTATGGTTGCATAGGAGAGTAGAAGCAGATTTAATGCCTAATTGTGTCCATAGTTTCTCCACTTAAACTTGTTTCTTTGAATCTGAGCTCTTTTGTCCTCTACTGTGACACAAAACCAATAAACCCTTGTCTCTAATTGTATTTATGAGCTTGTAATAGTGTTTTTCAGACTTGAATTAAAACAGGGTCACTTTGTAAGCATGTTGACAGCATTGTAGAGAAGATAGATGGCCCATCTCACCGAATACTTGCTATCCATCAATCATTTCCCAGTGAAAGACCACAACAAAAACGCAAAATTAGATTTATTCAAACGGTCACAGTGGCCCATTCATTCAATTACATTCGGATAAACAATGTAGGCTATCTAGATTGTCTTCACAGAGGTGGATGATGGAGAATTTGATCTAATAAGTACGACTTGACAATGATTTTTACATCTTAAATCGAATTCAGACGAAGAAGAAGAAAAAAACGGCTAAATTAGAAAGGGCAATCACTGAAGAGTCACTGACCCCATCTGCTGGTAAATGGTGATAGCACCACGCCATGTAAATGTATAGGCTATACTTACACATTTAACAAATAAAATCACTAGCTGGTTAAATAAGTTAGTGTCATCAGAGCAGTGTGGGATTTAACAACATATTTTCATTAACACTGTCAAATTAAAAGTTGAATGCCTAAAATCAAGCTTTTCCCTGAGCACCTCATTACAGAGCAACACATTATTACACGGGTATCGCTGTATCTCATCAGCATGAGGTGGATGATAAACCTCAAAACAGAAACAAGCCAGGTAGTTGGGCATTACCGTACTCACTCCAGAGGAACATTATTGTAATCTAAAAAGACACTGGCAGAACTGTCTGTCTTTGTAACAATTTCTGTGACAAGTTCATTAAACAGGAGTGTATAGCTCAGTTCAAGGGCACATCAAATGAACCCATGTTTTCTGGAAAATGTAACTATACTGTGGTGTGCAACAACCAAAGGGATCATTATACTTTCTTAAGAGGCTATCATGTTGCAGCAGAATTGCTTTCATGAAGGGGAGAAAATTAAAATCTTAATCTTAAATCCTAAATGTGAGGATATTGTGCAAGGCATATCAGTAAGGATATAACCCAGGACAACCTCTGATTCAAATGATTTCCCTTGTGCCTCTGAATTTGCTGTTTTAAAAAATAAAGATCTGATGTTCCATGAAGAACATTTTATGGGCCTTGCTTTCTGTCTCATTTGCTTCCAGATATACTGTTTATTTTTGCTTCTTGATCCTGTTAATTGGTGTTTTTCCATATTATTTTAGTGCATTATCCTAATTATGAACACTCTGGTTTGTAATGCAAACACTGTCGTTATTCCTCTTGTTATTTAGAAGAACTGAAGCCTCAACTCTAATTGGTTCTTCTGTGGCGTCGCTGTGAAAACCACATTTTGTAATTTTTATTTTTTAGTCATTTTTAATTTTTAATGTCATTTAATAATTGCAGTGATTAGATTCATTGGACACTGCATTTGAGCATGGTATGAACAATGTAAATAAAAAAAGAGGAAGGTAAAATACCTTTTATGTACCGATTATGAAGGAAGTTTAGATGGTGCAGTGAGGAAAAGGGGTGATATTTCCAGTATGGAGGCTGTCTGAATCTCCACAGTCTTTTTTTGTACAGGAACATGTTGTAATCAGGTAAACAGGGCCAGTTCTTGACTAGTCTCAGTGGCAAAAGTGGCCTAATTTGCCTGAAGTCAACTCAAATAAGTACTTCAGACAGTACTTCTAATGTTAAACATATATTCTGTAAATGGCGAAATGATATAATGATAAATCTGTTCTCATCTTAGGCAACCTTAAAACCTGGAGGCAGGTCACACTTTGTGATTTAGCTGTCAGAAATCCACCGCAGCGATCAGTGTGAGAATATTTGTGTTGTAGCACCATAATTTTCGGGAACTTTTAGTCCATGCCCTGTTGAAACAACTAGAATGTTAGTTAGGTATGTTTTGATGACTGCTGGTTTGGGCTGTTTTGAACTGTTTTAAGCTGGTTCTTATCAGGTCATGAGCTAGTTTAAGCTGGTCATGTGCTGGTCCTCAGCTGGTCCTGAGCAGTAGCTAGTTGGTTATGACCAGCTTAGGATCAGCAAAGCACCATATTAGGAACAGCTTAAATCAGCTCAACCAGCACAAAACCTCTCCAACGAGCTTCAAAACATACCTAACCAGCACAATACCACGACTGAGGTGAGACCCTTGAGCAAGGCACCGTTCCCCCAACTGCTCCCCGGGCGCCGCAGCAATGGCTGCCCACTGCTCCGGGTGTGTGTTGACGGTGTGTTTGTGCGTGGTTGATCACTTCTCACTGCTGTGTGTGTGCACTTGGATGGGTTAAATGCAGAGCACTAATTCCTTGTATGGGAAACCATACCTGGCCACTTGTCACTTCCTCCTTTCTTAAAAACAAGCAGTTTTTAGTTTTTTCAGGTTTTTTTCAACAGGGTGGACACTTGTGGTCTTTACACCCACTTTAATAGTTCGGCCATATACAGTTGAGGTCAAAAGTTTTTTTATAATTTGCAAAATGGTCAAGTCTTTTACTAATATAAGAGAGATTATACAAAATGCATGTTGTTGTTTATTTAGTACTGAATTAAACATACAGTACTGTGCAAAAATCTTAGGCCACTAGTATTTTCAGCAACAAAAAATTGTTTCAAGTGGGTTATTTCTATCTTTTGCGGTAGCGTGTCAGGTGGAAATATCAGTTTACATTTCCAAACATTATTTTTGTCTTTCACTGTAATAATGCAGTGAGATTATTGTCTGACAACAGCCAGCGCTCCACACAGAGATCTGATCATCATCCAGTCTGTCTGGAATGACATGAAGTAACAGAACAAACAGAGACAGAGACTTAATCCAGAAGAACTGTGGCAACGTCATCAAGATAAAGAAAAAAACTTACAGTTCCTGCAAAGCTACAGTACAGTTGTTTTTTTTATTAGTTTATCAATTTTTTATTAAGTTTATTAATATTTGGGGTTTTGGTTCGTTTGCTGTTTTAGATATCCCATAGTATAACAAAAAATACTACATATCTCTTCATTGTACTTGAGGGCCCCCTGTGAAAGAGAATATGCACATGCACCTAAATCCACCCTGAGACTGTCAAGCAAGTGATAAATGCAATGTGTTTATGCAGTTTCAGGTGCAAAAAGCACATTTAAAGCAATCTCCTCTAAGCCCTGCCTCCTGAAACGGGTCGATTTGCACAAAGCACATCATTCTAAAAAAGCGAGGTGTGCTCTGATTGGCCAGCTATCCAGTGCACTGTGATTGGCCGAATACCACAAGCATTTGGCAGAAATGTTACGCCCCTTACTATAACGTGATGCTGCATCCCAACGCTATGACACAAAAACAATTAAACCCATTACAAACAGGGCATTTGTTGCATCCAGTGATTTAGTACTAGGCATGTAATGAGACTGGTATTGAGTACCGAGTAAAATATATTCCTGAACGAATGTGCTGACGCACACCCTTCTGCGTTCGTTATCCCAGCTATCTATGCCTGTGAACCGTTCTGTACTCGATACCAGTATTGTTACATTGCATGCCTTCTAAGTAGTAGTTGCATTGCATCATGCCTCGTAAACATAACACCATGTCTGAATTTGTGAACAAGCACTCCCCTTCACTGCTCAAAACTCGCGTTTGAATAGTAAGTCGCAGGATCTTTTAATAAGAAAATGTAACTTACTAAAAGGTTGCGAGTCAGAAGCGCCAGACCGTCCTTGCAGAGGTAGAATTGCTCCACTATATAGTCTCCGTGCACAGCCAGCATAGACAGGCTACACTCCCGGTTTTAGGAGTCCTTCCTCAGTAAATGCGCTGAACACACTATAATATGTGTACTTGACCACTGATTTCTAGTAATGTCCAGATGAAGGAAAACGATGGATGTGTGGCGAAAATGCTTGTGATGTTTCAACCTTTTTAGATCATTCCTAAAAATAATACGACAACTGGATTTCTTTGACGAACCACTTAATGACTCACATAAAAGACTACAAAACCTATAATTCAAATCTATAATTTTAAATATATCAAATATATAAATAAATAAATCAATAACAACCATGCACAACTAAAATAATGTTTCATTATTAAAACTAAATAAAATTATCTAAATAATTTATTGTTTTTTTATTGTATATTTATATAAGAAATTTTATTGTTATTGGACTTGATGTTTAACGAATGATGGTTCATGAACATTCAATGGTTCACATAAAAGTCACTACCTAGAGAGAAATTAGCCAGTTTTAGGCTAAATTAAAAAATTGTATAATTAAATCGAATAAATGGATGAATGGATCTTGATCTATAACATGTATGAAGTAGATTTCATACCAAATCAACGAAGTAAATGATTTAATGACTCGCTCAAAACACCAGTATTAGTCGCCACCTACTGGCCAACCGATAAACCGCGGGAATAGGGCCACCACTGAATGAATATCAGCGAATCTTCTAGATGAACTGAGTCGCTGAGGTGAATCAAAATCCTGTGTTTGGCATCCTAATTTTTTTTTTGCCCAGTGTAGGTGCAGCGAAACTTGATAATGACGTGCCATCCAGCAAGTTTGACGCGTCCAGTGAATAAAGTAGCGGCTTTGCGTGACGTCAGCTCACAGTTCTCCTCCTCATACCGGTGCGGCCAGCGTTACCGCAAGGCGCACTGCTCTTTAACCATATTATTATTCACGTATACATAAATTCGTTTCCTTTCTCATCCTTTTTTACTTTTCTTTTGTGGTAACCCAACACCATCAAAGCTGAAGTTCTTTTAGAAAAGGTAAGCTTAATCTAATCTGATTTACATTAGCTGCTGCTGCTGCTGTAAAATGGCTCCGATTGCTCGCACGTTCTGAATTTTTTCATTTGCTAGACCCATAACAGCCACGTTACGTTATCCCGGTGAACCGAGCGCCCTCACACGGGTAAACAAAGGGGTTTAGCGGTTTATCTGAGCTGCTGTGTGATTCTATGTAAATTGTGAGCTGTGCTGACTCGCTTTATGGTCCTTTATGAGAAAATGGCGTCCGGTTATTAGATCAGCTGTTCTCTCGCACAACCCTGCCGGTAAACTGCCCGTTTGACCATAAAACAACGAATATTAAACTGCCAAGTGACCCGTTATTAAGCTCGAGGCCTGGTTCTGTTTCCCGCTTGTTTACAGAGTTGACTTTTAACGTTGAATGTTGACATCGCGGCCGTTTTCTTCTGTGCGATAATTAGCCTCAATGCTAATACGAGAGAAGAGCTCTATGACAACAACCGAAACCGTGTGCTTTCGTTATTGTCTACCGCAATCATTAAATGTAGGCTAATTTAAACTGCCCGTGTGTAGTCTTTATTAACTGTCCGGAAACCTTTTAATAAACCCACTTATAACACCGCTTGAATGTGTCGTTAAATAAATCAAAGCTCTTTTGTGAAATCTAAGCTCATGGCAGAGGCCTGGTGCTTTGTTCAGATTTGATGGCAGTTTATCCGCCTTGTCATTTTCTTTTAACACGACCAAAGAACCATTTATTCTCTCCCATACGTTGCAGTTAAACTTAAATGCTTGTTATTTCCACTTTATTTGGTAAATGTATCTAAATAAAGTGTTTTTCTCCTCTTTTAGGCCGTGTTTCTACACCCCCACCCTTCCACTCTCATTCTTTTTGAGGATCTTTCATTGTCAAGCCGCCAAAGTGGAGAGTGTGATTGCAGAGGGGGGTGCTTCTCGTTTCAGGTATGCATTTCACTTTTATTATACACTGTTTTAACAGATCTAGGCTATTTCCGAAGATCAGCGGATTACCTCAGGTTTAGTTAATAAGAGACACATTGGTAGCTTTTAATTAGGGTTATGGTCAGAACGAACTTGTATGAAGTTCCTGGGGTGTGGGGAATACAGATTGGAAAATGGGTTCCAGTTATTTAAATAAAACCCACAATATGAATATTGACTTTTATAGTGCTTCTTCGGGCGGAGGAGGAGGTAGGGGTGCACCTCAGCACTATCCCAAGTCTGTCGGCAACAGGTACTTTTGTAGAATTGAGTAGACAGTTTATTTTATTTTTATTTTTTCTCCCCTTGTGAAGACAACACTTTTGGCTGTCTGAATCAAAATTAACTTTTTTAATTTTTATTTTTTTAATTAAATGTATACCTGTCCTCTACATTAGTGAACCTCGGCCTCGTTACATTGCTGCATTATTTACTCAGGACTTTATTGTGTGTGTGTGTGTTGGGAGGAGGGGTTGAGATTTGTCGACATTTAATGAAAGGAAAGTGACATTTTTCCTGAAATTTGTATGTATCTGAAGGGAAAAAGTTAGGGGAAATCACAACTCTTCATGTAACGTTTGTTATAAATGTTCATGCGCATATATGTATATAATTGAATCCATATCCCATAGTAACGCTTAAGCGAAATAAAATCTGTTGCCTGAATTATGCATCATTGCATAACCTTTTCCTACCAGCAACCTGTAACTCCAGACATCACAGTGATTGCAAACGGCTAACCGATCAGTTCCTGATAGGCAAAATGAAGTCCTGCTCACCTTTCACATGAAAATTGGTCAATTGGAAAGCTTTTCAACTTCAGTTTCATGCTGTCCGAATTTAGTCAGATTAATATCGTCACGTTAGTTTTAAATGTAGACATCATTAGTAGCTTAGTCCTGAATCAGGGACTATGTTAGGCCTGTATGGGTGGTGGCAGAATCCTTTCTGATTGGCAATAGAAGATGTTTAAATGCTGATTGTTTTATGATGGAAGTCACTAAAGCCTTGACGGAACGAATGACTCTGACATTGTTGTTTTATAGCGAGTTCCTGGGGAAAACCCCAGGGCCTAGCGTTCAGAGATGGGTTCCTTCACGAAGCACTAGACGAGATGTCAACTCCTCCAATGAAAAAGAACGACACGATGGAATCTTCAGGAAAGTGAGAGGGTAAGAGCCTGAAAGGAGTCGTCTCATTCACCACTGCAGGGATAGCTTGTCCTGATTTACCGTACAAGAGTAATAAAATACACAGGGGAAAGAAAACACTCTTGTCCTGCTGTAAAAGTGTGTACTAAATCTAAATATTACCGGTTCCAAATGTACGAGAAATAGGTTTTTGTAAAGGTAAGTCACTGAAGAGCTAACCATTTTGCTTGTTTTGTGGTTTTTTTCCCCCGTAGCATACTTAATAAACTGACCCCTGAAAAGTTTGACAAGCTATGCCTTGAGCTCCTGAATGTGGGCGTAGATTCAAAGCTCGTCCTCAAAGGAATCATCTTGCTGGTGAGGGTTTTGTTCATTATATGTAAGCACAGTGCTAATACTGATGAAATTGGCACACCTTAATCCCTCCAAAACTCTGTAATATTTCTTTAGACATCAAATGAAAAGATGTATAGGTTTATAAATGTCCATTTTTTTTATTTTTTTATTTATGTATTCAGGAAAGTGGTAGGTCTTTTTCCTATAAGGGTGATGCTTTTGTTTTAATTGTCTTGACTTAACTGCTTCTTCGCTTCAACTAGATTGTAGACAAAGCCCTCGAAGAGCCGAAGTATAGCTCGCTATATGCTCAGCTATGTCTGCGCCTGGCAGAGGATGCTCCAAACTTTGACGGCCCATCAACAGAGATCCAGTCATCACAAAAGCAGAGCACTGTAAGACATTCCTCCTTTAATCATTGGCAAGAAGCTTCACTGTATTGGGATATTTATTCCACTGTTTCGTCATGCTCCTACAGACATTCAGGAGACTTCTGATATCCAAACTTCAAGATGAATTTGAAAACCGCACCAGAAATGTTGACCGTAAGTAGATTGTGGAAGTCTTCACATTGTTACAGAAACTAGATATTTGCTTGATCCTTCCGTTTTGTTTTCTACCAGTCTACGATAAAAATGACAGCCCTCTCACCTCTGAGGAGGAAGAGCAGCGTGCCATTGCCAAGATCAAAATGCTGGGCAACATCAAATTCATTGGAGAACTTGGCAAACTCGATCTCATTCACGAGTCTATCCTTCATAAATGCATCAAAACAGTGAGTTATTCATAAATCCTCCTTTTTTTAAAATATTCATGTCGGCTACAAGATCCCCAACCTAACGGTGTTGCATTTGAAATCCCCCTAATTCAAGCTTCTGGAAAAGAAGAAAAGAGTCCAACTTAAGGATATGGGGGAGGATTTGGAGTGCCTCTGTCAGATAATGAGAACTGTGGGGCCAAGACTAGATCATGAGAAAGCCAAGGTAAGCTGCTTTAAGACTAGTAGGACTTTGGGTGCATTAAGACAGAGTATTTCCTAACATCTCTTTGTCTTGCAGTCTTTAATGGATCAGTACTTTGGCCGTATGCGATCCTTGATGAACAACAAGGACTTGCCTGCTCGGATTCGTTTCCTGCTTCAGGATACTGTGGAGTTGCGAGAGAACAACTGGGTGCCTCGGAAAGCTTTTATTGATAATGGACCTAAGACTATCAACCAGATCCGTCAGGATGCAGTAAAGGTGAGATTGCGCCAATTATCGTTTGACCTTTATTACATTTCTGGATTTGCAGTGTAAGCAAAGTACTTGAATGTGCTAATATTGTACCTGCTAACAACTGCTTTTCTGTGAAATAACAATGTTACCAATTTCAACATAATGTTGAGATAGGCAACTCATGAGATGTGTGCAAAGACTTCTTATATGGGAGGAGGCGAGTTATGTCATTGTTTATCTTAAGGAGAAAATTTTGTTCTCCTCCGTTTATTGCATTTTGGAAAACAAAATACAGGGATCTTCGCCAGATGACTTTGAATAGCTATCTATGGAAAATATGAACTTTTTTTTAAAAAAAATTTTTTATTTAATTGATTTAGTTTTTTCCTGTTAATTTTTTGCTGAATATTTAAATATTAGTTTTTAAATTTAAGTGTGTGTCTTTGGGATGTGGCCTAAAAAGTGATTGTAAATCTATGCTTTTTAAATCTGAAGTTTTTTTTTGTGTTTTTTTTTTTCTCTCGTCCTCTCGCAGGATTTGGGTGTTTTTATTCCACCGATGACTCAAGGAATAAGGACTGACTTCTTTCAAGACGGTTCTTTCTTGCCGACAAGAATGAAACCTGATCGAGAAACTCTTGGGGGATTAGCGGATATGTTTGGGCAGATGCCAGGTATGTCCTGAAGTGCATTGACATTTCTGGGACAGGTGGTGCATGACTGAATTTGCTCTATAGTTCACTGCCAACTTAATAACTGTGGTGTCTGGTTGTAGGCAGTGGGATTGGTACTGGCCCTGGGGTCATTCAGGACAGGTATTCCCCCACTATGGGCCGTCGCACAAACCCTCTTTTCAACGGCCACGGCGGCCACATGGCCCCTGCACCCCAGCCTTTCATAAAATCCAACCAGGTGAATGCCCAACTACCAAATAACTAATGCTTCAAGACTTAAAAACGCTTGTAAATTGCTCTAATATTTTCGTTTTGATCCAAGGGGCAGAATCTGCTTTTCCAGAGCCAGACTCATACATCTCAGCAGCAAGCTCAGTCCAAGGATATGCCTCCACGTTTTAGTAAGAAAGGACAGCTAAATGTTGATGAGGTATGAATGGTTTTAATTTTAGATAAACTTTTGTTGTCTTAACTGGTATCATTTTAGCATTTTTGACCAGAAAAATTTCTAATTATTGCTGAAGACTTAACAGTTAACAAATTTTATATCTATATCTTACTAAGCCAAGAGTTTCCCTTGATTTAATAATAATAATAATTATTATTGTACATCTAATATTAAACCCTTAACTGTTCACACAGTGCGTTCTTTTTATAGTGTGGTTTTGTTGTGAAGTCTTTTATGTTGGAGGGTTAATGGTTAAAATTTCACATTTTTAGATCAGCTTGAGGCCTGCGCAGTCATTCATTCTGAACAAAAACCAAATGCCAAAGTTGCAACCGCAGATACCTACCATGATTCCTCCCAGTGGTCAACCTCCACGCACATCCACACCACCGCTGGGACAGGTAATGTGTACTGTAGGTAATGCATAGAAAAATAATGCCATTTCTTATTTTCAAACCCCATTTAACACTTCCTAATCTGTGTAGCCCCCGCAACTTGGCCTGAAAACCAACCCACCTCCAATTCAGGAGAAGCCACAGAAGACGACTAAGAAGCCACCTCCTGCTAGGGAGGAACTGATTAAGATGACAGTACGTTCCACTCAATATCTTATTATTAAAGATGGCTCAATGAAAGTTTTTGAGTGAGCAGTTTCTTGAATTTATTTGCAGGAGAATGTTGTGACGGCTTACTTGAGCAGCAAAAACATGAACGATGCAGTGAATGGGGTGCGAGAGATGAAAGCTCCCAAACACTTCCTGCCTGAGATGTTGAGTAAGATGATCATCTGCTCACTGGAGAGCCCAGATGAGGACCGAGAGCACGTCAGCACTCTGATCAACACCCTCCGGATGGAGGGACTGGTCACTGGGGAGAACTTTATGCAGGTTTGAAAACACTTTG
Organism: Enteromius anoplus; assembly: GCA_032359395.1. Taxonomy (NCBI): domain Eukaryota; kingdom Metazoa; phylum Chordata; class Actinopteri; order Cypriniformes; family Cyprinidae; genus Enteromius; species Enteromius anoplus. The sequence goes on from JAUMHG010000281.1 coordinate 3,978,861, forward strand.
CGCCAGTGAAGTTTAGCCTCATAGCATCTTGACTGAAGCAGGGACTCATCATTTCCTCAAATGGCATCCTTTTTACAGGCTTTCCTCAATGTTCTGGACCAGTGTCCCAAGATTGAGTTGGATGTTCCCTTGGTGAAGTCTTACCTGGCTCAGTTTGCTGCCCGGGCAATCATTGCTGAACTTGTGAGCATGGCAGAGTTGGCCCACCCACTGGAGAACGGCACCCACTTTCCTCTTTTCCTCCTGTGCTTGCAGCAAATGGCCAAAATGAAAGATCGGGAGTGGTTGGCTGACCTCTTCCAGCAAAGCAAGGTCAACATGCAGAAGATGCTGCCAGGTTTGTGCTTCAGTAATGGGCATGCAAGATAATCAACAGTATGTATTTATGCTTTTAAAATGGCCACTGGGTTGACATCTAAACTTTACTCCTAATGAACTACAAATAATGTTTAGTGAGGTTTTCTTTATGCATCAGCTTGAAACGGCTTACACTAAAAGATCTCCCTTCATCAAAATGGTTGAAGAGCTTATTAAATATTACCACTTCGAACATTGGTCCAGAAAAAATGAATGAGGGGGCCAATAATCAATTCAGTTGCCAGATGTTTTTTTTTTTTTTTTTTTTTTTTTTTTTTTTAATATAACATTAATATGAAACTTTCCATTTTTACTATTTGCTATGTTCTGCTGTTCACATTCCTGTCTCTGCCCACAGAAATAGATCAAAACAAAGATCGTATGTTGGAGATTCTGGAAGGGAAGGGCCTGAGCTTCTTGTTCCCTCTGATGAAGCTGGAGAAGGAGCTGCTGAAACAAATTAAAGCAGATCCTGCCCCGCAAACCATCTACAAGTGGATCAAGGACAACATTTCTCCAAAACTGCACACTGACAAGGGTTTCGTTAACATTCTGATGACTAGGTATGACGGACCTCATGCCCAAAAAGTTTTTTGTAAATGGCTTGACAGTTTGTTATACGGACACACCGTATGGTTAAACCCCCACCCCAAATTCTTATAGCTTTTTGCAGTACATTTCTCATGAGATGTATTCCACTGAAGAAGAAGACCAATTATCAGCACCTGCGAAAGAGCAGCTCGACCAGGAAAAGCTGCTGTTACTTGCCTTCAAACCGGTGATGCAGAAATTCCTGCATGATCATGTGGACCTGCAAGTCAGTGCACTCTACGCACTACAAGTCCACTGCAACGCCCATGCTTTTCCCAAAGGTACGGCTAAAATCCTTCTGACTGTAAATTTATAATTTAAAAAACTTAAAGGAAGGTTTGTTTCTTTTATTTAAAAAATAAATATATTTAAAAAATGGTGTGGTCATATTTGATCATACGCCCTATTCAGGTAAGTGCCTGTATCACTACATTTAGACATATGCCAGATGTGGGATTTTTATTTTATTTTTTTTTTATGTATGTACAAATAATGCATTAAAATGTAGGACAATAGTAAGTAATTTTGACACAGGTTTGTGTAACATCATGCAGTGATTTAGTTGGAGATTTATTGAAACGATCAAGCCATAAATGGTGAAATATAATGTTTAACTTAATAGATTTTATTCACTTATTACTTCTAACCAGTTTATATTTATGGCATACATTGGTGTTTATTTTTACTGTAAGCCTTATTACTGCTAAGATAAGTGGTACCACCTAGACTAGTGTGCTATTTTCACTTGTAATTATATATTTACATATTTGTCAGTATTCCTCGTTTTCAGTAAATCTAAACTGTAATTTTTTGTATATATATATATATATATATATATATATATATATACAGCTATACAGCTTTTGGAAAATTAGAGACTATGGCACATAAAAAAGGAAAATAAATAAATTTAAATGAGAAAAGGCTAATGTACATTTTATGTATTTATTTGTATTTTATGCGTGTGTTTAACATAAATAAAATGTATAATATATGTTAAAAAAAAAATGTAATGTAAATATATGCCCTTTTTGGGAAAACGGATGACCATAGACTGGCGAGGGACCATATATGGTAATTTCATTGACCTAGATTTACAACATGAAATTGTAATTATTTTTATGAAGTCACAAAAGTTTAAAAGTCTTGTTATAGCCTCCAATAACATTCCAGGCTTGAAATGATGAATTTCCAATTATTTCAGTGAGTGCCCTATAAAGGGTTATTGTGACTCTGAACGAATCAGTTCTACGAGATGACTCGTTCTTTCAGTCGCGCACGGCTCAGGCTGCATGGGTTAAGCTTATGGGGCTGTCACGCGATGAACGAATGTGTGTGTGTGTGTGTGTGCACATACACACATATATATA
>JAUMHG010000281.1:3988478-4014198 GCA_032359395.1 Enteromius anoplus
GGGCACTCGGCAGGGACGCGCTGGCATGCAGCTGGCCTCCGGGGCTCAAGTACGCCTTTCCCCCAGTGAGCCTCATCACACAGACACTGTGCAAGATCAGGGAGGATAAGGAACGCGTCCTGCTTGTAGCGCTGTATTGGCCCTCGCGGACGTGGTTTCCAGACCTCACGTTCCTCGCGGCAGCCCCTCCCTGGCAAATACCTTGGAGGAAGGACCTTCTTTCTCAGGGGATGGGCACCATATGGCACCCGCGTCCCAACCTCTGGAACCTACATGTGTGGCTTCTGGACAGGATGCGGCAGACTTCCCCAGCCTCCCAAGCGCTGTAGTAGATACCATCACTCAAGCGCAAGGCCCCTCTATGAGGCAGGCTTGCGCTCATAGATGGAGTCTGTTCGTCGATTGGTGTTCCTCTCGTCGAGAGTCCAACAAGTCCTACAATTGTGAAAGGGCCCACGTACCTTGGGTTCCCATTGACTCTCTCTCTTCGTACTGCTCTTTGTAAGTGTACGTTGGCGGATTTTCTAGGTAGCCTCACTGCGGTGTAGCCAGTGAGCTACTGTGGGTAGGTTGATGGGTTCCCCTGACCAGGGGAACAAAGGTGTTTGAAATCCCAGCACCACTTGAAAGGGAGTCAGGCCTGTGGCAGGTTTTTGCAGAGAGTTCTGGGCATAATCTGTCCAGATCAAATACTGGCTCCAGTCCTGTTGATTCTGGTGAAAATATGTTCTGAGGAAATTAGTCAATTCTTGATTCATCCGTTTGGCTTGTCCATTGGACTGTGGGTGATAACCAGACGTTAAGCTTATGTTTATGTTTAGCTGTGTACAGCATGCTTTCCATACCCGTGAGGTGAATTATGGCCCTCGGTTGGTGACTATAGCCTCGGGGAGTCAGTAGTATCGGAAGACTTGTTCTGTTATGACCTCAGCGGTCTCCTAGGCTGTAGGTAATTTATGCAACGGTATGAGGCCGCAGGCTTTGAAGAACCGGTCGATGATGGTGATGATAGTGAGCATGGTGGTGAACAGTTTGGATGCAGGTAAGTCTATGATGAAATCCATTGCTATGTGTGACCAGGGTCGTTGAGGTACAGGAAGTGGTTGAAGAAAGCCAGTTGGACATTGACGTTGGGCCTTTGATACATTGTAAGTCGCTGTATAGCGTGGACCACCAGAAACGATGGGTCAGGAGATCTATGGTGGCATTCATTCCAAGATGACCAAAACTTGGAGTGTCGTGTACCAGGTGGAGTAGACATGATCGGAGACTCTTAGGAACAGGGTGGTGCAGTGTCAGTATTATTAGCCTCCTCAATCTCTGTTATGATATCCCAGTGTACCGGAGCAATGATAATGGAAGCGTGCAGTAGGGGTTCTGGGGTCTGGTTGGGTAGAGCGGTCTCAAGTCGAGATAGAGCAACTGCCTTAGAATTCTTAGATCCTGGACGATAAGTGATTCTAACCTGGAATCGAGTAATTTGTCACTACAGAGATATTCCAGATTCTGGTGATCTGTCAGTACTAGAAAGGGTTCTTTGGCTCCCTCCAGCCAATGCCTCCATTCAAGGTGAGCAATTCTCTATCACCGATGTCATAGTTTCTCTCTGCGGTGGTCAGTTAACGGGAGAAGAAGGCATATGGACAGAGTTTCTGGGGTTCACGTAGAGAATGGCTCCGATGCCACTGTTCGAGGCTTCCACTTCCACAATTATTTCTCGGTTGGGGTCGGGGTGTCGAAGAATGGGAGCTTTTGTGAATTGTTCTTTAGTTCCTTAAAGGCCCGTGTGCTTTCTGGGGACCAGCAAAGGTTTGTAGGTCCTTTCTGGGTCATGGTGCTGCTATCTGGCTGAAATTCTTGATGAATCTACGGTAGAAATTCGCAAATTCTAGAAACCGTTGAAGACCTGTAATAGTTTTGGGTTGCGGCCAATCAACCACAGCGTTGACTTTCTTTTCATCCATAGTTACGCCCTCTGCCCCGATGATGTATCCGAGAAATTAAACTTGCATCTGATAAAATTCTCATTTTTGCAGCTTAGCGTAGAGCTGGTGATCAATTAATCGTTGAAGCTTGAGATGAATAGTCCTCTGAGTAGATCAGGATATCCTCAATGTAGACAATGACATGACAATGGAGCATATCTCGGAAAACTGTCTCCCTCTCAGATTCGAATGAGGTTGTAAGCATTCCGAAGATCTAACTTGGTGAAGAGTTTGGCTTGTCTGAGTTCTTCCAGAGCCGCAGGCACCAGAGGAAGTGGGTATCAATACTTGATGGTATTATCATTCAGGCTGCGATAGTCAATGCAAGGCCGAAGTCCTCCATCTTTTTTCTTAACGAAAAAGAAGCCAGCCGACGTAGGGAGAGGTGGAAGGTAATATAAAGCCCTTGACCAACTCCTCAGTGATGTACAAATACATAGCCTCCGTCTCAGGCTGTGACAGGGGGAAAACATGTGATGTGGAAGTTCATTTGTAATCGCCAAAGCCTTTAGAGATAAGCTAACATCATGGCCAAAGATTGGGACAAAGGACAATGCTGCGTTACAAGAATTCTCTGACTTTCTTAGAGGCTGTGAAGCTGCTATGCTACAAATAGTCTTGAAGTTCTAAATGATTGCAGCGAAAATCAAAAAATACTAAGTAAGCTTCCTGATTGGCTGACAGCAAGATGGAATATGAAAGGTTATTGAGGTTGAATAGCAGCATGGTTCCTTTCCAACATTCAGTAACTTTGTTGACTTTGTTCCAAGAGAAGCCAAAATAGCAGGCAACCCAGTAACGTCACTCCAAGCACTTAAGGTTAAGCCGACAAAGATTCGAAGAGTTAGATCTAAAGTGCTGGCAAGTGCTGCAGAAGAGACACCAAATATAAGGAAATGGGTCTTCTGTGAAAAATTATACCACAGCATTCACACATGTCGAATGAAACGAGTTCCTGAAATTCTCCAGCTGGACAAAACTCATTAAAGCTATTGCAAGACTTACCAGATTTGTAAAGGAGTTTAAAGGCTCAATAAAGAGAAACAACAAGGCTACAAGTCTGGAAGAAAGACAAGAAGCTGAACACACAGTTATTGCCATTGTTCAATAGTTAGTCTTCTACAAAGAAATTAAAGATGCCCACAAGGGCATCCTCAGTGTCAGATGTAGATAAGAGCATGCAACTCTGCATCCACATGTCAAGCATCCAGTTATACCACCAAAGACCAGCCATATCACCAAGTTACTGATTGACCACTATCATCAGCAAGTGAGAAATCAAGGGCGTGGCATGACCATCAACAAACTGAAATCTAATGGCATATGGATTCTTGGCTGTAGTCAAGCAGTATCGTCATTTATCTACAACTGTGTCAAATGCAGGAAATTCAGACGTCGAACAGAAGAACAATTGATGGCAAACCTGCTTAGTGAAAAATGCAACTCCACCCGTTACATACTGTGGGATGGATTGTTTTGGCCCGTTTAATATCAAGGAGGGAAGAAAGGAACTGAAACGCTATGAACTGCTGTTCACATGTTTGTGCTCTCGCGCAATACACTTAGAGTCACTTGTAAAAGACATTGTCCAAATGGTTGGCTGGCCCTGCCAGCAATGGGTCTCTTTATTTTTTAGGGAGTTGGGAACCCTCGTTGCCTCTTTGTCATACTCCAGGGTTCCCTTAGCCATTCATGCACATGCGCACTTTTCAAAAACAGTGTTTAGAATGGAGACGCAAAAGTAAATAATTAAAACGCATTTTATATTTAGATAGAATGTAAGATAAAGACGTGATGTGACGTAAAGAGTGATGCATGTTAGTTTGCTTCTTGTGCCCATAAGCATATTTATTAAAGCCCATTTATCTCACTAACAAGAAACTATGCTTCTAACCACAGGTCCAAAGCTCTAGTTTTAACCACGTACGTTTGTGGCGTTGACTGTGAATGTTCGTTTGAACTATGCTTTCGGGAAACACCTAATCTTTGAACTATGTGGGGAACAACGGAACTTCCGAGCATAGTAGGCTATATGCTTTTGGGAAACGCACCCCTGAACCCTTCCTAGAGCTGATCGTCCGGCCTTGGTGAGAGAGGTAAAGAAAAACACAAAAATCACTTTGTGAATATTCTTGAATGGCCCAGCCAGAGCCCTGACTTAAACCCAATTGAGCATCTCTTGAGAGACATAAACATGGCTGTCCACCAACGTTTACCATCCAACCTGACAGTACTGGAGAGGATCAGCATAGAGGAATGGCAGAGGATCTCCAAATCCAGGTGTGAAAAACTTTCCCAAAAAGACTCTGTATTCGATTAAAAAAGGTGCTTCTACTAAATACTGAGCAAAGGGTCTGAATACTTAAAACAATGTGATATTTCAGTTTTTCTTTTTTAATAAATCTGCAAAAAATGTCAACAATTCTGTGTTTTTCTGTCAATATGGGGTGTTGTGTGTACATTAATGAGGAAAAAATGAACCTAAATGATTTTAGCAAATGGCTGCAATTTAACAAAGAGTGAAATATTTAAGGGGTCTGCATGCTTTCCGTACCCACTCTATACACAGTACAGTATAATATATAATATACTGCAGGTTTTGATTTAGTTCAGACTTTTCTGTTTTAATAAGCCTCTTTCATGCTACATTTATAATACATATAGTTTTTTAATATCATTTTTAAATTTAGTTTATTCCTCTGGTGGAAGAATATATTTATGTGGTTCAAAAAAATTACATGACAAGTTATGAAAAACCCACAAAATACAGGGAGAAATCATTTATTAATTACTCTTTTAGTCGTTTAAAAAAGTTTTCCACACATTAAAACATAAAATGTTTCAGAAACAAAATAACTGGGTTAAAGCTGCGAGTTAATTCAAAGAATAAACATGCTGTCCTCAGAAAATATACAGTATAGGCACTAAATTCATACAATAGATGAAACCATTAAGCAATGTATCACACATAAAAAAATTCAAACACTGTAATATCTTTCACTTTTATGTACTGCATTAATTACAACTGCAACCATGTGTGATGTTTTCACACATCAAGTCTTTTTTCCCCCCATTTAATTACTACTGTTTTTACGTTTTTCTACTACTGACAGGACAGTGAAGAATCCAGAGAAAATGATGGAAATGTAGGACAAACCACAGCTATGACCCTAAACCAAAATTTAAGATGCTGTATTATATCTAAGCTATTCTTGTAGGGTTTTTTCTTTGTTTGTTTTCCAAGCAGTGGCAGTGGAATGTTCCAGACCTTTTGCTTTGCCACAGAAGCATCTAGTCGTCTGCCTATTTCTGCTTTTGGAGGATATAGTTCAAAAATCTCCACAGGAGGGAGACATTGCCCATGTAATGTAGTGTAATGTCAAGCATGCCAAACCCTTTCAAGTCATTACAAACGTCCATTTCCAGTCGTTCCATAGGCAGAAGATGGCGTATTAGAAATCTGAGAAGCAGAGCAAGACTAGATAATAAACAGCATTACATTTGGGTCCCTGTGCATTCACTCCTACTGTTTATAAAAATAGCAATCATGCATATATGTGCACAGATGGCTTGTGCAGAGATGTATTGGACAGCTATTGTGACCCAACAACCTCTGACTTTACTGCATCTACGAGGAAGCTGAGTTCATTACACAGTGTCTCGTATCTGTAGGCCATGCGGATCTGGGCTACATTTGTCCGACGAATGTCATTCCCATCTGGTCCATCTTTCAGGTAATTGACCCCGAGGAAATATTTTTTGTCCTGAAGAAAATGGCAAAGAGGCTTCAGTGTAGTGCTGAATAAATATTTACACAGTGTTATGAACTGATGTGCCCTACCTCATGAGAAAGGCCACTCTGTAGGACGCTGTTCCTAGCAATTTCACACACGTCACATGTGCTCAACTTCCACAGTTGGGCTGCAATAGCGTACTCCTCCATTAAAGCCTCCTGCAGTAGTAAAACAATTACAATATATATATATAGTATTGTGCAAAAGTCTTAGGCCACTAGTATTTTTACCATCAAACAATGGTGTTAAGTGGGTTATTACTATCTTTTGTGGTAGTGTATCAGTTGGACATAGCAGTTTACATTTCCAAACATTATTTTTTCTAATTAATTGTAATAATGCAGTGAGATTATTGTCTGTCCAAGGAGTCTGACAACAGCCAGTGCTCCACACAGAGATCTGATCTGATCCTCATCTAGTCTGTCTGTACTAAAGATGCATTTAGGAAATTGGGGTCCAGCTGTAAGATGATTGTATGTATGAGTCTGACCTTGGTGTAGTGGAACTGCATGGGGTCATCAGTGGAGAGCGACACACACAAGCCTTTGTGTAGAAACTCTCGCAGTGGGTTTTTGGAGTATTCAAGGAACAGACTGTTGTTACTAAGTGGGGACATGGCAATGGGCACTTGTGCAAGATAGTACAGGTACTGCAGCACTGGACTCTGGAAAAAAAACACGAATATATATTATGTATGGTAGCACGTTTAGTTTGATCATAAGACCAAATCTCTGATCAGACTCGAGTCTGCCTGCTTCCATTTGTATGTTTCTGTAGGTTCCATTAACTGTGGGCTCAGCCCTAACAAGTACACAATCAAATGAAGTGGTAATTAACATGTGTCATCTGCAACTGGATAAATAGACTTTGGCTGATGAACTCTGAAGGCCACCACCATTAATCAAAATACAAGATATTTGGGAGTTTGACTAAGCTCTTACAACGAATAGTTATCTTTTATGTTTTCAGAATTATATATTGCATTAGACTTTGAACTAGAATTCAAAAGTGTTCTGCCCAGTTTTCCTAATTTTTAGGTGCCACTTGGCGTTATAGTTTGGACTTATCTTGTACTTCTCACCTTTTTCAAGTTTAAGCCATGAGAAATGTTGTCCGCAGTGAGGAAAGCTGAAACCAGGTGGGTGATCGAACCAGCTTCTCCACAGTGTGGACGGAACTGAAAGGTACTAAGACCACGTTCCCTGCGCAAACACAAATATACAAGCTGAAACAACCAACAGAAAATGCTAGACCTTTTTTTGTTTAGATATTGAGAAACTATGGCAAGTGAGAAAAATAATATTTCAGTTTCAAAAATGTATTATTACATTATATACCATAAGAGCCCTTGACATTGAAATGAAGACTTTTCTTCTACCATTTCATTTCATATTTAAATCTTTTACGGTCTTAAATTTAATCCAACCAAGCTAAAGAGGTTTTTAAGGACACACGCTGGCCAGGGTGATGATCCATTTTGGTAGCCTGACTGGAAAACGTAATAACCCCTAGCAATTTTGCAAGTCTGTTTAACTATTGTGATCATTCTCTCTATTTAAAAATCCCTATTGTGGAGTTTTTCTTTTGCCAACTTTGATGACTTCCACTGCTGAGAAACGTGGGAAAAGGTCCATGCACTGCAATACACTGGCAGGATGGTTTTAGTGGCATATTAATTTATTTAAATGGTCTCAGAACTATGCTTCTTTGTGAGCTAATATTGTTTTCCCTACCAAAGTTTAATTTCTTTTTATTTTTTATAAAAAACTGGTTGATTTTGGTTTAAATTTTGAAATCCTGGGACTGCCTTTTTGTGGTTAGGATGGGAAAACATGGTATTTCTTTGTTGAGTGTCAATGTACTCAAGGTATCTCAACTCAAGACCTCTGGCCACTAAAAATCCTAGGGTGGCATACTTAAACTGATAAAAGTGAAAACCTGTGGATATCCCTTAAAATTACCTCCTTTTATGTAATTTGTCATACTGATTTTGTTACATACAAATATTGATTTTGTCAAATTTTTTTCGTAAATCTAGTGCATTTAGATGTCATCAGAAAAAGCACATTATTTAGGTTATCTGAAAGTTTTCTGTAGCATTTAATGTAATTCCTGTACAAACACATTTATAGCCACTCCAGGGCCAGGGATACTGACCCCATTGGCCTAGTCCATAATCCATCCTGTGGAAAGTGGAAAGACACTGTTCTACTGACAGTATTCCATAGGCTTTAACAGTATCTCAGTTGTAACCGAATATGTGTGTATTACTGATACAGTGGTATTAATAGATGTCCTGGTGCATGGTGAAACACTCACACATGCAACTGGAAACCTTTTCTTCCTGACTGCCTTCCAGTAATTATTTAAGGTTTATTAGAGCCTGGTGGAAGATGTTTATTGCAAATATTAAAGTGATATCTTTTACTTCCTTCAGTGCAAAAATGTTTTCTTATTTTTACAAGAAATGTAGCCTCTCCCTTCAACAAATGTAATTTTTTAGTTGGTGTATGGAACATATATAATGGAGCACATACTTTCTGAGGTTGTTGAGCACCATGATGTTGGCATACATGTGGAAGAGGTAGTAGCTGTAGGGCGGGTTGTCATCTGTTGTCCATTGCTCAGGCTTGGGGCTCTTATAAGAGAACATGTGATCGCTGTGTTTGGATTCATCATCCACACTGTCAAAGCCAGTCACCTGTGAAAGAGGGGACATCCCATGAGTAAAGTCTAGAAAAGAATAGCAAAAGTCAAAAAGCTAATTATGTTCTAGCATTGCAATAACTGCGATCGTGAATTAATCAAAAAAAAAATGAAGAATACACTACATGGACAAAAGAATGTGAACACCACCTTCCACTGGAAGGTTTCCACTAGATGTACATGGACATGGATGCAGGAATTTGCTTCTATTCAGACATGGGCATTAGCAGAGGTCAGAGGTCAGGCGTTGGCTAATGGGGCCTGACTTGTGGTTGTCATTTTAATTAATCCTTAAATATGTTGAGTGGGGTTCAGAGTTTGAGTTCAGGCTTTGTGCAGATTTATCACGTTTTCATGCTGGAGCAAAAACGATCCTCAAAAACGTTGAAAGCACACAATTCTCTAGAATGTTATTATTTGCTGTACACTTCAATTTGAATTCACTGTAATGTTAAAACCTGTAAGGTAAATGGAAATGTGCACATACAGTACGTCTTGCCATGAAGTGTTCAAATCAATTGCATTAATTTTACTTAAGTTGATAATGTTTATTGACATCTACTGTGAACCTTGAACTTACATATTTTAGAAATACATGGAGCTCTCTGTGTTTCTGGGGATTCGCTGTAGCCTCAAACAGAGGAAGGAAGATATTCTCTAGCATCTTGGCAAAATTAGGAATCAACTTGCGTGACTTGAAAATGTCACTGAAAGAAATGAGCATAACACAATTGAAAAACAAGAAATATGCTTTCAGAACATGTAGACTTAATGTAGCTATTTAGGGTGGCCATATGTCCTAGCCAGGATATTTATATTACCTAAAACATCTAAAGTTTGACCAATATCAAACAACCATAGTGCATAATAGACCAACCGTGGTGCATGAGAAGATGAAATCTGCAGAGAACAATCAAACTGGTGCACACATGTAAGATTGTTTGTTTAACTTGAAGGGGTTCTGTGCAGACCAATTGTACGACACTAAAGTATCGAGGACTTCAAACGTCATATAACAGTCGATCTGCACACATGTGATCAGCCAAAATCTGGATATTTCAGGCAATATAGAAATCCTGGCAAGGATGTGTCCTGTACATGGTCACCCTATGCTTACTATATTCTGGGCACTTGTATGATCCAGCGCATGTTTGGAGAGTACACTTTGTGCTGAATGAACCAATGGGATAGACTTTCCCACTCCTCAGGGGAACGTCCATAGATGGACAGTCGCGGTTCAGCATGCTGATACTTGCTTTCTTCCAGATCATGTGCTACTTCCTGACAGAGACAAAGAGACACAGAAGAATCATGAATAGAACTCAATAGAACTTATAATAGAATACAATAGAAATATATAATATATAATATATAGTAGAATACATTTTGGAATAAAGTCCTGTTATATAATAATAAAAAAAGACTGAAGCACAAAGAGGCTCAAGCAAAAACATCACTTAAGTTTAGAACACACATAAATGCATTTATATTAATATTAATATAATCGGTGTTGATGAAAACAAAGTGCAAATCTAGACAAAAGGACTGTACCTTGATCAAGCGGGCAAAATACTCCCCTTCAATGTAATTGTCAGCCTTCAAGTAGATTTCCCGTAGCTCACTTGCACCTACTGGATTGTACTTGGAGTTGAATTTGTCAAAGCGATGAAAGGTTTGTCTGCCCTGTAAACAGACTATACATGAAGCGTACTGTACAAGCTGCCAGCATATCATTACATATACAACATATACTGTAGATAAGATGTTACTTACGGCATGGACATCTAAGGAGTCTACAGTAAGATCATAAGGGTCCATATTCAGGTTGTTAAACACCTGTTTGAGAGTTAGCTTATGTCCCGCCTTCTCAAGGACAACTCTTTCTGCATCAGTTTTGTAGGTGGTTTGAATGAAATTAAGCAGGTGTTTTTGGTTCATGCACGCTGCTGCATGGATATGTGTGTCTACCTGTAGGTTAGCAGTTGTGAACATTTAATCAGCAGGGGGAATCACATTTGCAAATACCAATGAATGTGCCAAATTATACCTTTCTAACATTGTAGAAATCTCTATGAGGAACACCCTTGAGTTCTTTTAGTTCCGCTATTTCGTTCAGCATTTCATGTAGGTAAAACTTTGACCCAAGGAAATTTAGACGTCTGTGACAATAGGTCTTACTGTTGAAAAAAATACAGCTTTAGATTTCAGAAATCTCAGATATTGAGATAAGAATTACATGTATTGACTAGTGTTTGGGGACTTACGTAGGCCCATCAGCGATCATGGCGAGCACATAACTCATATCAATGGCAAATGTTTCCAGGTCTGGATAAGGCAGACAACGTGGTTTGTTCATACTCAGAGCTTCAGTGTTTTCATATACATAAATAATGCCATCCTTCATTTCCATCTGATAATTAAGGTTGTCTGGAATATTCTCCATGCTGTAAGGGTCCTCTCCCTCACCAGGGCAAGGACAGATGTCTGTGGGGAGCAAAAAAATGAAAAAAAAAAAACTTAGTTAATGAAGTTAGTATGGAAAACAGCAGTAGACCGGTACAGCATCCCTCGCTGGTGACTAGCATAACAAAATATTGGTTTTCCCATCAGATGAGAAAGAATTGTTCCCATTCTACCATTTTTCTACCGAGTTTTCTACCAAGTGTTCTTAGTTGAGCTGCACATAACTCATGTCAGCTTTTATGTCTTCTAAAATTAGCTCAGCGTTGAAGTCTTGGGAAGGGACGTTAGGCAGGGACTGAAAAGGGACATAAACAGAAAATTCCACTGAAATGCTTATAGAGCCTAAACTAAAACCTAGAATAGGAACATAGTCTCCAGTGTAGTGTTAGATTTAGAATTTTGAGCAAATACAGATCTACCTGGATGGACTTCATCTTCTTCTGTCCACCTTTCATTTGCCGCATTACGTAGAAACTGTGCAGTAGTCCGTGGGAATCTGTGATATGCCAGCTTTGAGTATTTTTCTCGAATAAAGAGAGCTTTTAGCAGACTTTTAGCTGCTTGCTCATAGTCCTCAACCGTAATCTGTAAGTGCATAGTTATCGTAAGACAAAAGACAATTGTTAAAACCTGAACTTTCAACAAATTATGTCAGGAAGTAGAGAAAGTTGGTTGTTTGTAAATTCTAATAATACACACCCCAGCACAGTAGTCTCCACTTATCGTGACTCTTTGATATTCTGGAAAATTTTGTGAGATGGAGGAACAAGTAGATGGAGGGGAAATGAGGGGCGTCACCACACCCCGGACACTATCTACAGTTAATGGGATTTGCAGTGACATAGTCTGGGATCGAATCATCTTAAAACTCTTCTTCCTATTAGGGATTAAAGCAAAAGTAATAAATTAATTAAGCATGTGTATCCTATTAATTGCCCTGCTGGAAAATCCAATAACATTCTGATGATAGGTGATTTGACATATTCTCGTCATTAAGTCTGGGTGTCCAGAGAGCGCCTTGCTATGAGCAATGCAGAGTGTTTTTTTCCGTTCAGACGCTTTGGCTATTATGATCCAGAATATACATGAAAGTTTAACCAGGATCTGATTTGATGACATAAGGTTGACACAAAGTAAAGTACTTGCTCTGGCCCTTTTTTTTAAATGATTTTCTTCTTTTGTTGTGATTTTTGATGCCATCGTCATTTATTGTAGTAATGGTGATTATCTCTTCAGCGTGCAGTGCAACCAGTATAAACAACAATGCAGAATATTAATGACTAAGCCTGGGACTATCATACAGTATGCATAACGTTATAATGAGAACACTGTTCAAAAGCTGTATATTTTTCAGATATTACTCGCCGTGTTTCTGCACATTGTTGCGTGAAGAATGCATCCAGGGGTTCATTCAGAGCCACGCAGATAGCATATGTTGTAATATTAACGTTATGTTGTATAAATATCAAAGCATATTCTATATGAGACAAATTATAAGTTAAATACCACTGATTAAAAAAACAAAAAAACACTTTACTCTACTGGTCATCTTCAGCTTGTGCAGCTCAAAACAGAATTGCAGAACATTAATAACTAGTGTTATAAACATAACGTTATCTTGAGAGCACTGTTGTAAAAGAAATGTTGCTTTATAAGCTCTTTTCAATATTAAATTGAGAAAATTACACTCCTCCATCCCCAACTCCTCCTTTTGCTCAGTCAGGACTAAGCTTTCTGAATATACCTTGCTAAATCAGACTCCTATACCTTAAATTGTTACACTTAAATATCCTTAAGTACAGTTTTTGGGGGTTTTTTTTGGTATCTGTGAGGCATCCGTTACATATTTTCCCTGTGTGTTTACAACAGTAATTATGACTATCCAATGTCTGATTTCACTCTTAGTAATGTATTTTTCCCCACGTCCAAATATATGATTTGACTATCGGTCACCAGCTATAATGCCGATAGTAATCTACGCTGAAGACTGATGCTCACCGTTTGGCACTTTCCTCTGACTGTTGCTCAGCCAGTTCTCTGAGTAGCTCCCTCTGTTTGGCTTCCTGCAAGCCTATGGGACAGTCCTCAGGGACTGTGTACATGGACATGGCATCTTTTGTGTCCTCTTCCTTCAGTGCCGAGGCATATACCTTCTCTGCCAGCAGACGAACTTCCTCATCCACATCACTCAGTGCAATCTTTGGGAACTGCCGTGGCATATCTGTATAGGGGCACATTTAAACACACTTCATCTCCCAAGGTCTATGTCTGCCAATACCATAAACATGGTCTCATTTTTAAGTCACGTTGAAACCAAACAAGCATTTACAGAATGGCTGTAATAGTTCCTGAGTTGCTGTCACTGCTCAAAACAACACTTTGATGTATGTTTCATGGCTCATATCAACACGCTTGCTGTAAATAGTCCCGGGATGCCATATGCATTCCCAGGCCATTGATTCAGGCCTGCAAAGTCAGTCAGTAGGCCAGTGCACTACTGCAGAGACAGTGCCCCATAAAACAGTTATGCCTGTGTGAGGACAGATCAAGTGTCTGAGTCCTGGATGTGACTTCTCCCTGAACAGTTAGGAACATGGTCCACAGTGGCCACATCAGATGCTATCCTTGGCGAGGACCAGATTCCTTTGTCAAGGTTTCCATTCTTCTAAGCTATTCTGAAACTCCCATATCAAGTAAAGTTTCTGCCTGTTATACTGACACTTGCCAGCTACCATAGGAGCTGTAGACATCTTAGAACAAGCCAAAGGATATCAAGCACAAATATTCCATTATTGATTGAGAAATAAAATGACCATAAATATTTAATTACAATCACTATTTCCATAAGCTTCAGAGTTTTCTAAATAACACACAAAATAGTCTGAAAAATGATGCTGACTCAAGGCCATGACCTTAGCTTCTCTGAACTGTTTTTGTTTTGATAAACCATTGCATCTGTTTCCACCCCAAACTTTGCTTAGGACAACTGCACTCAAAACACTTCAAGGACAACATGGAAGTCCCCTTACACTGCCACTGTACAAACAAGACCTGTCAGAAAATAGTTACTGGTTCTGAAACGAGCACTTAGCTTCTGTCTGTGGTGACCTGACATGCACTGCTGTCCGACTGCTGCCGTTCTTACCTTCAGACCCTGTCACCGCCATCTCAGCTTTGGCTGTTCTTAGCGGCTAGACTTCAAATGCGTTACTGGGTTTATGTTTGCGTGTGCATGTGTCTGATGTGGGCCATGTCCAGTCGCACTCTGAGAAACTGCTGTTGTCTGACTACCGTTTCGTTTTCTTGAGTGTCTCTCTCTCTCACTCTCTCTATTTTAAGAGGTTGAAAGCCTCACGTCCACAGATCTAATAATCCTTTGAATATGTCACCACCGCCTGTCAACAAAAAGTGACCCTGAATCCTACCGAGAACCGCTTACAAGCAGGACCTTGGGTCAATCCTCCCAGCCCGTCCCATGCGTACATACAAACACAGGTTTCCCAACTCTTTGGGATTTACTCCCTCACTACCTCGTAAAAACCAGCCCATAAATCCCCGAGGTGATCTGCGAAACCCAACTGTCCATGTGAACGGAATCTCTGGCCAAAACAGCATCTCCTTTGACAGCTTTAGCTATTCCACCCCCCCCCACCCCCCGAAAACAGCCTCTAATCCCGGCTCTGACCTTGCTATAGACACGTATCGTTTCAGCCCCAGATAAACAGTCCCGCTGGCCGTTATCATGGGTCTGCATGGGGCAACATGTCACTAAAAGTCCAGAGGTAATCACCCCTGAAACTGATACCTCTTAGTTGCTTCAGAGCTTAAACTGTGTGTTGACAGAAAGGGTGCTGTTCATGTTGTCCCAGAGCATGGGAGCATGCCCAGCATCTATTTGTATCACATCCATTTGAAACCATAGAATAAACAAACTGTCTCACCCTTTGTCTTTTTAGACACAGTGTGTTGTTGAAGCACACAGCATGATCCACTTGCACACAAACACACATACTGAGATATGGAAAGCAGACTGTAAAAACTTAGTGTGAGGGGACAAAGGGGAAGTAGGTTTACCTGATCAGACTGTTGTCCTTTATGTTCCTGTAACAGCTGCTTTTATCTCATACCTATCCAACTGGAGCTCCAACAGCCAAACCTACACAGCTCACTCTGTCAGACCAAGTGTGCCTTTCAGCCTGACCTGAAACTTGGAACCAGGTCACGTGGACGCCTCACAATCCTAGTGATGTGCTGGGTATTATTACAGGCTGCTCGGACAGAGCTGGGGGAGGATCCGGACGTGGATTTGTCTGGCTGGAATTAAGGTGCAGCTTGAAAATCTCCCCATCCCATTCTATCTCTCTCCCTCTGATCGATCAGAGGGAGTTCAGGATCATGTGACTAAGGGATTTGAGGGTCTGTGTGGTGCAAAGGTTTATGAGAGATTAATGTAGTACAGGCAGGTCTTCATGGCTTCAGCTCAGAGTTGTTGAGTGTAGAAGCTAAACCGAAGCTACTGAGCCATGATCTGTAATATAAGCTGTGCAAGTTTTATTGAATGTCTTTCTACACTGAGGCTGTAAATGCTTGTGTAAATAATAAATGACTACCACTCTGTTTTCTTGCACCTGTGGGTCTATTTGATGGTGCTTTGCTATTAAGAGGCTCTGTGTACAATGTAATAGAAAGCAACGTATTATTAAATAAAAAAGACCATCAATAATAGCATTTCATATTAACAAGTTTGTATTATTATTTTTGCTAACAGGATATGCAAATGTAAATAAATATGTAAATTCATTTGTCTAATTGTATATAAAATAGATGCATAGGCTACATTTAAACACGTCTTATTGCTTGATTGAGCTTGTAAGACCATTTTAAGAACACTGCGATTCCAGCTTACCTAAAATTTAGTCAAATTTGGATATGCTAGGATAGCGCACATTTATTCTTATAGTGCAGGTTTAACGTTGAAACATTTTTATATGCTTACATTTTTTTAGTAGGCCACATTGATTTTATTTTAGGCAAGTCGTGATGATTTGAGTATCAGTTCAAATTCTGCTGCTGGCTGTTTGGACACAACTCCCTGCAAGTAGAACATGACTGGAGTACAACCATAAAAGTGTTTTGCATTAGAGGTCAAATAAATTTAAACAGCTGATAGTAGGTAATGCGCCTTGCTCTATGTCCTAAAAATTAACCACAATTCTTAGTGAATAATAAGAATATGGAAATTGCTTGCTCTTGACATGTAAACATCATATTGTCCTTACTCTGATTATTCATGCGCATGTAAACATAGTCTGGTTGGTTGTTCAGGCTACACAATCATGGGGAAGACTGCTGATCTGACAGTTGTCCAGAAGACAATATTTGACACCCTTCACAAGGAAGGTAAGCCACAAACATTCATTTCTAAAGAAGCTGGCTGTTCACAGAGTGCTGTATCAAAGCATGTCAGCAGAAGGTTGAGTGGAGGGAAATAGTGCACACAACCAACTGAGAGCATTATGAGGATTGTCAAGCAAAATCGATTCAGAAATCAGGGTGGACTGAGGCTGGGGTCAAGGCATCAAGAGCCACCACATACAGACGTGTCAAGGAATTTGGCAGCAGTTGTTGTATTCCTCTTGTTAAGCCACTTCTGAACCACAGACAAACGTCAGAAGCCTGGGCTAAGAAGAAGAAGAACTGGACTGTTGCCCAGTGGTCCAAAGTCCTCTTTTCAGATGAGAGCAAGTTTTGCATTTCATTTGAAACCCAATGTCCTAGTGTCTGAAGGAAGGGTGGATAAGCTCATAGCCTAAGTTGCATGAAGCCCAGTGTTAAATTTCCTCAGTCTGTGATAATTTGGGGTTCAATGTCATCTGCTGGTGTTGGTCCATTGTGTTTTTTGAAAACCAACATCACTGCTCTACGTTTACTAAGAAATTTTGGAGCACTTCATGCTTCCTTCTGCTGACCAGCTTTTTAAAGATGCTGATTTCATTTTCCAGCAGGATTTGGCACCTGCCCACACTGCCAAAAGCACCAAAAGTTGGTTCAATGACCATGGTGTTGTCGTGCCTTGACTGGCCAGCAAACTCGCCAGACCTGAACCCCATGGAGAATCTATGAGTTACTGTCAAGAGGAAAATGAGAAACAAGAGACCAAAAATGCAGATGAGCTGAAGGCTCATGTGAAAGAAACCTGGGCTTCCATACCACCTCAGCAGTGCGACAAACTGATCACCTCCAGGCCATGCCGAATTGAGGCAGTAATTGAAGCAAAAGGATCCCCTACCAAGTATTGAGTACATATACAGTAAATGAACATACTTCCCAGAAGGCCAACTATTCACTAAAAATTATTTTTTTATGATCATTATTATTGGTCTTATGAAGTATTCAATTCAATTCAATTCAAATTTATTTGTATGGCGCTTTTCATGGTACATATCATTGCAAAGCAGCTTTACACCAAAGTAATGTTTTACAGTATATGTAGTAGTAGTAGTAGTTTGTACATGTACATGCCATAAGTACTCTAATTTGAGGAGACAGTAAATTGGTGGGTTTTTGTTAAATGTGAGCCTATTCCATCACAATTAAAAGAACCAAAGACTTAAACTAAGTCTATGTGCATTTTATTTATTTTAATATTATTGAGTTTAATTACTGAAATAAATGAACTTTTCCACAACATTTTAATTTATTGAGATGCACCTGTATATTGGTACATATGTATGCAGTCTTAATGCATGTGCGTGTTTGTAAATATATGTATGCAAGTGTGTGCGTATGTGCTTGTTCTTATTAATAAATGCAATATAATTTTTTCATAAACTGTAATTAGTAACAGGTAAAATTATACTTTATATGAATGTATTTTGCTTGAAAATGCAGTACTTTGATAAAAAGCACTGCTTTAATAAAAATGCAGTTTTCTCAGGTTTTTTTTTTTTTGTCCAAAATGTTGTATTTCTGATGAAACCTATCTGCATTGATGATAAAACATGAACACATAAAGATAGAATGGAATGATAGAAAAAAAATATTTCTTTGAAAAGGTATTTGGTTCTTTATTTTGATATATAATATGTTCATATATACATAGCAGAAAATATTTTAAAGGCTGTCAAATTTAGGGAACAATCGTCAATAATATTTTTAAAAATGCTGGCAGGGAAGGAGTTAAAAATGTCAGCTTTTCTCAAACAACAACAAAAAAAAAAATTAATTGACATTCACTATTTCATACCTACATCTCCTGATTTGACTATAAATGGTATTTGTATTGCAGCACTTCTCACGTTACTGTCTCCTTAGGATGGATTTTTTTTGTGCCTAGCATTCCTTTTTTCTAAATTAGCAATGTTTCTGCAATGACTCCCTTTTTAGGGTCCAGAATAACATTCCCGTTTGCCCCCTTCAGGTTGGAATCAGTATCCCTTCCTGCAGTAAGTACTTCAGTGCTGGAATATAAATAAGTGCTGAAATAAAAATATTCATTTTAAAATGACTGATGTTAAAAAATACTGACGTTAGGCTGTTTCTTGCTGAAGGATAGGGAGAGACAGATCATAAACGCTCACCCTTTCCCAAACATGGGCTGGAAAGCTGCTTCACTGTGGGTGTCTGGAGTCTCTGCATCATTTCCTGTGTGCTCAGGCCTGGAGAGGGAGAAGACAGAATAGCATGTGAAGTAGCAGAATAAGACTAGGAATGAAACGGTGAGTTTCTTACACTCGCATTGTTGCAACAGATTTGATGTCATGTTTAATAAGTGCCATCTATTTGTAACTCTTCATTGCTGGTTAAGGCTTACATTAAACAGAAAACAGAAAACTAATAAATATCTTACGATTTAATAAACTGTTAAGGTCTTTAAAAATCACATATTAATGTGGTTATGTGCTGCATTAAGAGAAAGAAAAGTCAGTTAATTTATTCATCATGTTCTAAATCTTAGTAATCTTATTAAAGCACTTACCCACCCTTAGATCTTACAGAACTCTGTGTCCTCTCTGCAGCTGCACTGCAATTATAAACCCATGAAGTTCTCCCAGGAAAGAGGAAAAAACCACCCAGTTCTGCCCCCCAGTGATGTATAAGATATGGCACATGGAATTTACTTAGCAAAGAGAAAGCAGCAGAGAAAGAGTCAGTATGCCACAATATCCCTAAAATCAAAACCCAGGGCTAAAACTACAAAGTCGCTTGTCTTTCACATTTGTCTTCCATTATTTAAGTTGCCATAGGTTATGGAGGACTTAAAAAATACATTTTTGTCCTCTATTTTTTCTAATAAATTTTCATCATTGCCCCCTTGTGGAGATGAGCACATTAATGTCATTAACCAAACAAACAAGAAAGAAAGAAAAAACTAATTCTTCCAGATTTCAATCATGTGGATTTCATTTAATAAGGTACACCAAAACAGTTTTAGACCCTAAATTAGTCAGCAACAGCAACAAAATCTAATCTAAATATACGTAGGCCCCGAAGTATAAATTAATCGTTGTGTTGACTGCTGGTCCATATTCACAGACAAGAGTGAAGATTTATGAGGTGTCAGTGAGTGAGGCAGAGGACATCAGTCCCAGAACACATTTGGAAATTCTTGGCAAAAGAATGATAGCTCTAATAATGTTTCCCACCAGATGGAGCCATAGGATTAAAATATGACAAGAGGATGACTCTTGACTGAATGAATACATTATTTTTAGCGGCAAGGTGCATATTTTGGTTGAGAGCGTCTGAGCACTGTGATAAAAAGGCTTCATTTCTAAAATATGGCTTGTATTGGTAAGTACTTCAAGTTTAGTCAAAGTGTAACTTGGTAGTAAACAGACTCTGAGAAATTGTGTTGGTCTAGTGAGGTAACCATGGTAATAGTGCACTTTTCATTCTGATTATACAAAAGAAACACTGTAAAAGCTTAAAAACTATCGTGCTGTCTATATATTTATTGGAATTTGTAGAATGTATCGAATTTTCCAGCATTATTGAACGCAACATAAGTAAGCTTATTTGTCACTTAAGCATGAAAAAGCAACTTTAGAGGAAATGGTTTACTAACGGGAGGCTAAACATCTAACTTTTCATCCTGCATTCAATGGACAATTCTTATTTTCAGTTTTATCTGTTCGTTTGTTATTAGCTTCATGTGGTGTTTTATATTAGGTTTATATGAGTGCAACGGTAAATAGTGCATTTCGGAAGTTCCATCTCATTAAGACAGGAATGAAAATGATGTGTTTAAGTAGAATGTTCTATGGAGCGCCTCTCACCTCTGCTCTACATCCCACAAACCCACCCCCTGCAGAGGTCCCATTAAACACAGGCCTGGCCCATTCCCCCTTCAAATACAGATAACCCACTTCATATGAAGTGAGTAGGTATGGAAAACGGAAAGAAGGAATGCACTTGGCACCCCATTTTCCAGGCACCCCAGGGTCTTTAACATGTATTAACCCAGACCAGGTGCTGATCATCTGTCTGTCCACTCGGCAATCCGGACGAAGAACAATGGAGAGACACTTTCCTTTTACTACCTTCACTTCCTGTGGAACAAACAGTCAAGCTCCAGAAGACGTCAGCTTTAATTGTATGCAGGTTTTATTGAATGACAACATTTATCCATTTCACACACAAATAAAATAGATCCCATTTACAAATATATAATTGCATTAAAAGTTATCCTATACCACAGCTTGAGATATCCTCGACATAAATGAATAATAGATATAATGCTACCTTCAATGCCCTTATTTTTTTCCCTGTACAAAAATAGCTCTCTCTCTGTAAGTAGTATAAAGTAATATAAAACAATTAAATAGTAATATCTTTGACCATTTTTTTTTTCAAATATACATATACTTGCAATAAAAATGAAATAGATTGCACATTTCTCTATACAAATAATAACAACAACAATGTTCAAGTAAGTTAGAATACAATCCTTGTGGACTGGCACATTAATCAAATGCATTCATCCTGCTTACAGTGTCCATAAAATGTGATTCCAAATCAGAAACACCTTCTTTGGCATTTTAAAAGTCTCTCTGTGTATTCCTTTCCAGATCCACAAATCTTTCCCCATTGAATCGACTTGAAGTCCATAGACTTTCTGAACAGACACAGCTAAACTGGGGACCGTAATCCCACCGACTGGTTCACCAGGAGGGCAGTCCATTTGTCCCAGGAGAGGTGGTTCTGCTTTTCCCTGAGGCCAGTCCACTTCAGTGCAATGATATCCAAGGCACACTCATTCAGTTTCCCCAATCTGCGTCCCCACTCTGTTGTTTCTGCGCTTCTCTTTGCTGATTTCTCTTCTGAGGAGAGCCTTCAGAAGGCCAGCCTCTGTGCTTGGAAAAGAATGCGCTGGAGAACTCTAGGCAGGAGTCTGAGGCATTTCTTGAATTTCATAGTTGGGCAGCGAGCCTCTGTCGCCGCGTCCCCGTGCGCTCCCACCCCATGCGCTCACGTCCGCCTGAGCAGGGCTTCCAGCTTGTGCAGCCGCGATTGAGAGTTTGAGCTGATCCACGCCGTCCGCAGCCTGCTGCCCTCCTGTCGCAGCATCAATACTTTCTCTGGAACAGACCTTCTCCGCCGGCCGTACCCGAAGGGATTGATCTTGTCAGCGGGTGCGTTCCCGATCTTCAGCTTGTTGTTGAGGTCATGGAGACGGTGGGCCAGCACATGCACTGTGCAGGTGCCAAGCGAGCAGCCTGATCTCCTGGACCGGTTGACGGAGTTCTTGGAGCGTTTTGTCCTAATGCTGATGTCAGTGCTGGAAAGGCAGACAAGAGAAGCGGACATTAATGCCTGCCCGGAGTTCCTGAGCAATTGCTTTTGGCTTGCAGCCTTAGTTTAACGTTCCTGGGCTGACAAGTTTGTACTTCATCATGTGAAACCACACTTAACTTGGAGAAAACAATGACAAAATTTACAGCTGGTAATGCTTGCTAATTCTTACCTGGAATGTGGCCTTAAGCTGTCTCTGACATCGTCCGGTCTGACAAACTGGCTGTTGTCTAAAGTCCTCAGTGCAGCAAGGCTGAAATCCCTCTTAGATCTCTGCAGCCGGACACTAAGTATCAAGAAGAGAAAACCAGTCGGTTAGAAACTTTCCAATCATTTTCAAACATCACTAAAAGCCTAAAATCCAATCAAGACACCAGCTTACCTTCTTTTCAGGTCATGTTTTGCACTGTCCACACCGGGAGCGACGGTGGCCAGTAGGCAGCAGCAGAAGATTGACTGCAGTATCAGTTGCATCGTGAAGGAAATCTTGAAGGAAAAAGCAAATGAATCATCTGTTAGATATCCACATTGAAAGAAAGCAGCTGAAACCTCCAATCACCTGCATGCAACTCCCCTACTCTGTGCCAACCATGCTTTGCTCACGCTTGCACAAGAGTCCAAAATCCAAGCTATTTACACTCATCATGCATTTATTTACAATGTCAAGCCGAGGTCGCATTTTCTATGAATAAGTAAACTTGCAACTATGCTTCAGGGCTATGGTAAGCAGTAAAAGTGACAGGGATGTATAAAACTGTGGATTTTTTTGCAAAACAGAGTGCCCTTAACTCCATCAGTACCTAATTTAAAAAGTCACTCAAATTCCCTTCAAATCAGATAGAGGCAAGTTCCCTGGCTTATAGATGCAAAACTAGGACTCCATATTTTTATATAACTACAGATAACCTGTGCATATAAGCCTTGACACTAAAAGAAAAGACACTGAGCAGCTAACAGAAACACATAAGTTTCCTTTAAAATGCATACCTGTGTTGAAGTACTCTTGGGTTGGCTTCAGAAGTCTGTGTAGAAAGTAATCCAGAGACGTTTGCTCTTAGTGCTGTGGCAGCGGTGATACTCTGCTTATAGTCTGACTCTCCACAGCAGGCGTGAGTGCATTTATACTGCTGGGAGAATGGGAGGGGCAAGTAACACGCTCTTCATTTCTGTAGATCAGGGTGGCCGCCTCAATTAGAGAATGAAAGAGAATAAGAAAACGAAACTGGGGAAATTGATGGGTTATTGCTTAAATAACTTATTGGATTGGTATCAGAGTTTCTGGGAATAATAAGCAACTGCCAATCTGGGGAATTCTTTGAAAAATCCCAACGTTACATTGTATAGTTTTTTTCCAATACATAGTTCACGATTTTATAATCTGGTTGTTGGCTGGGAGTAAAAATGTTATCTGTGTGTCAGACAAAGACAAAACTTTAGCGTCTTAAAATGAACCCTCTGCATAAAAATAATGGCCAATGCAATTATTTGGAGTTACATAAAAATGTTTAATATAATATAGAATTTTTAACAGTCCAAAAAGATCAAATAAAACTAGTATGAGAGATTTTCTATCGATATTGAAAGAAAATATAATTACTATAACAATGTTAGAAATAAGCTTAAATTGATTAAACGGATATTAATAGTGATTATTTTTTTAATTAACAGTTGATCTATGACTATTAAAGTACCTACACCTGTCAGATTTTCTATGTAAGAGGTAAGACTCTCTATTTCTGGATGTGTATACAAAGATAACGATACATTTATATTTTTGGGAAGAATGCCTACTGACCTTCACCTGGTTTGTAAATGTTTTCCCCCTCACTAATTAAAATAAAATTCTTCTTATAAAAAGAATTACTAAAATGAATTTGTATAATTGTTCATAGAACAGCCAAAATCACAAAAATGTAATTAACTCATGTTAATTACTGTGCAACCCTGGTTTATCCTTATATGGGAAGTCAAAGATTGCACAACATTCACTCACCGACACCATGCAGTTGTTTGCCTCTCAGCCCATATATGGTAAATAATATTTGCTAAATCAATAACGTCACAGCCATCACAAGGATTGTTGATATTTGATGCAGTATGATGAGTGAACCCACAAATGCAGGTGGGAAACAGGTCTACCTGTGTGTTACATGCTTAAGAATGCTACAGTTACAGTGAGTCACTGAACACCTTGATGTGATGATGACTTTTTATCTCTATATTGGCAATTTCATACTGATGTTGGTTTAAAGTGATCATGTGTAAGCTATGGTAAGACATTTGAAAACAGACATTCATTTAAGTTGAATTGGCTTTAGGCACTCATTTTTAATGCGAATAACGAATAAATTTTTTTCAGTGACGAATTGGTGGTTAATTACAAAAACACACACTCAATTAACATTTGATTGATATTTGTGAGGGTCTGATGCAGAACAAATATTGGGTTTTAACTTTTCTAGTGGATTATACACTTTTTTTCACTGCTCTGAGCTACATATAAGCTGCAATGAGCTTACACATGAGTTCCCCTTATAATGATAGCTGGTATGACTTGTTTACTAAGTTAACTGGATGATGGTCATTAGCTGGTCCAAAGGATCTAGATATAGGCTATTCCACTTGAGGAGAAAAACTGTAGAGGCTAACTATGTTTATTTTGATCCCATGTTGTATAAAAATATTATTTAGAAACTTTTGCATTTAAAAAACACCGTGTAATTCAAATTCTGAGGGCATGACGCTTATATGCGCTCGCGCATCTATTAATTCGATCGTCATACCAACAAACTACATAAATAAACGGTTATTCATTTTGCAAAATTATAACACTACATGGCATTATTCACGTCAAATAAAATCCTTTCACTGATAGTGTACTGTCACTGAATGCAGGACCCACGCCCATGAACAGACACCCGCGAGTCCGCGCAGGCGCACTGGCTCCCTCTGTGTCAAACATGGCTGTGCTTTTGAAGAAAGAAAAATGCTGAATTGTGTTGCAGAATTTCGCCAAAAGAGGAAACCATGGCTAGGCTGGCTGATTATTTCATAGTGGTGGAATACGACCAAGACAAGGGTGGTAAGTTGCTGTGTTTGCGAGGGAAGGAATGTTGTGATTTATTTAGGCCGTTAGCAACAACTACTAACTGTTACTCCAATACTGCTGGTGCGGTGCTTCACGAGATTAAAAGATGAATTTCACTTTCCTCCGCGTGTTATTATCGTTATCAAGATGAAGTATGTGTCGGTTTTGGCAGGGAACAACTCTGGTTGTTGCTGTTTGTGTTTATGAATTAAGCAGCTAGTGCGTGTTTGTCTAAATGGGAGATTTAAAGAAAGCTGGCAAGGATGGTGTGGTGCTATTGTTTAGTGGGCATGCACAACACTGACACTGTTTTCGTGATAACACGCCCTACAATGTGTTTTATTTGCCGTCTGAGTGTTTTACCACCATTGACTGAGTAAATCTCAGCACACACCTACTGTATTTGTCGCGTGTACATGTAAACAGCGCGGTGACTCACGCGCTTGCTTGTTACAATTTGTTGTCAAGCCACGCGCATCGATCTCTAAATGGCGATTTAAGCGCACTACGCTACATTGATTTCCACTTTTAGCCGTGAGGTTTGGGTCAATAGAGAGCGATCCGGTGCTCTCTGTATGTGTGTGCGCTTTCATACGGATCTGCCGGCGAGCTCTTCCTGTGTTGTGGAAAGCGGATGCAGAGGAAACAGGACTTTACGTGCCTTGAACTGTTTGGAGTGTACAGGTGCTCTCATTTACAGCACACGAGCGTGTTTGCATGCGCAAATAGTCAGGTCATCTGAAAAGCGCACGTCTAACTTACTCTCTAAACGACGCTGTGAAGTCACGTTCACTATCTCTTATTACACTCATTTACTCTTTACCTGTCAAAAGAAAATGTATTTGCACGTCTTTTATAGTCAAAAAATAAATCTATCTATCTATCTATAT
>JAUMHG010000281.1:4020567-4033698 GCA_032359395.1 Enteromius anoplus
TTGCCTTGTCACAAACTGATTTTCTTTAAAAAAAAAATGTTTATCAATTTCTTGTTTTGCTATTTTATTACTAGTGCTGTAAAATGATTAATCGCATCCCCCAAAAAAACTAAAACATAATATATGTGCGTGTGTTGTGTATATTTATTATGTATATATAAATAAAAACATGCTATGATTTTATATGCTATTATTGTATATTAAAGGTATTTATATATGATATAAATTATGTGAATATAAATATATACATGTAAATGTTTTCAAAATATATGCTTTATGTGTGTGTACTTATATGTGCATGCTAAATATACATGATATATTATTATTATTATATATTATAATTATTGTATATATTATACAAAAACTTGTTTTGCTTCAGCATCACAGGTTTATATTTCTTTTTGAAACTTGACTGTTCACATTCTTCAATGATCTGAGCTTATGCACATTTCATTGCCAGAATTATCCCAAAATAATGCTATTTCACTGAAGGACTGAGATTCATAAGCTCAGAGCATTGAGGCCTATGAGCAAACGGTTATAAAAATGTATGTAAAAACAAAGAAAACAAGTTGGACCAAGACTAAGAAGTACATAATGTAACGAGTGATTTACAAACTATTTTCAAAATGTCAGTAATGTCTGAGCGGTAACAACAAATTAGGTAAGGATTTTTAGCACAGCACGAGAAGGGTTAAATAGATAGCAGAGACCACAACTATTACTATCAGAGTACAGAGGAACGGCATTGGCTGATTAAAGCGACAGCCAATCAAAATCCATCCTTGAGAACTTGAAGTGACACACTTATACTAAAGACCATTGGTGTGGACACTAATACAGTCATTATTGTAGTTATTTTGGTGAATATCCCCATTGAATATAACAGAGATCATCGCATCAGACTTGCGCTGTTACTACCGTACCTGTAGGAAACTCTTTTTTTCACCTCAGATAAGGCTGCAGAGCTGTACTACTTCTTTTCCACTGACATTTAGGTGATGATTAATTCTCCTTGTAGACTTCGGTATTTCGAGATTTGTCGGGGAGCTCGCGTATATTTCAGGTTCCTGATAGGTATGCGCAGTTTTCGATGAACAGAACTTGGAACAGCAGAGCAAATCATGCGAGTTTATGGCCTAAATATTGGATCATTGCTCACAGGATCAGGGAAAGCATCGCAAGAATTTTTCAATCACTTTGCTGTGGTAATGTAGCACTGCTAGATTGCGCAAAGACAGCAAGCGTTATAAAAGCTCTTAACATTTTCGAGCTAGTTTGTCATGACTCGGTCTCATGTGTGGCGCCGAGGTCAATGGATTTGTCTCAGATGAGCTGTAAGACAAACAAAAATAGCAGATTGCCTGGACACCCTAATTGCTTTCATATTACTTTGTGGGTGCTCTCATCGCCTCCAACGAAGAGCTACGACAGACAGCAGAGACGCCAGTGATTTTTTTTTGTTATTACATCTACACTAATAATAGCTTTAGATGTTATTGCACAGGCAGACATTTTTTTTCCCCATAAATCTGTATTTCTGGCTCAGTGTAATTGTCACATCGTCGCTTTTTTCGAAGCTGCCGTGTTCGAGTTTATGTAAACGGTGAGTAATGCAACAAACTAAAATGTTCCCTTTGTGAAATGTTCTACACTGTATAGTGTGGCAATAATAAAGCTGTCTAGTCGGTCACCGCATTGCACAGCCTAGTTTAATCTAGGTGTTTGATGCATGTTACCTTCTTACAATGTAGATTTAGTGTAAAATGTATATGCAGTGACATTTATTTAAGGTTGGTACATCCTTGTGACAAGAGAGTTTCGATAAGGCCCTTCATGCCAAGGGTTTCATACTTTCTTCTTTGGAAACATTCATGGGAAAACAGTGTAGGAAATTATAAAAAGTAAATCATAAAAATATGATTATAATATAAATAAAAATGTGCTGAAAAGATTATAATTAGATTTTTTTTTTTTTAAACTGAGTATATGAGTGAATACATGACAGTATAATCTTATAAGAAAAATAATGTAACCTATGTTAGTTTACGTAATATATTTCATTTTATTATATATATATATATATATATATATATACATATACATACATATATATATATATATACACACAGTATATACTTAGAACTCTGCATTAATTTGGTAAATTAAGTAACAAAAATAAAATTAATTAGATTATGTATTCTTTATAATAATCAAGAACAACAGCATCAAATATTTATTTGGTAAATTAATCTGATTAATTCACAAAGGGTATTAATAAAGAAGTAATAATGAATCGTGAAGAAGAGCATCATAGTAAGCAGATATTTTTTTGGAAGAGCATCAGGTTAAGCGAATATAATTATTTGTTAAATGAGTCCGATTAAGTCACAAAGAAGAGGAAGGAAAACACAGAGATATGTAAATATTTAAACCTGTGTGCATTCCATTTGTATTTCTGATAGCAGCAAGCGTCATAGGAATAAATCACACACACGCTGCTGACAGACGAGTGTGACATCCGTTCCTGCTTCCTTGAATCATCACATGGCTTTTGTTTAAAAGCTAGATGACGTTTATTGTTTTTTCCCCAAGTGTTTGTTATAATATGTTGACAAAATAATTGTCATGCAAACACGCTCGTGACCTCAGGCGTCTGAACTCTGGCTCTGTCTGTTTGAGTTCGGCAGCTCTGCTGTGTGCGACAGATGTGCAAGACGGAGCCATGGTATCACATCCCTCCTTTCGTGAAGCTGGCGATCCCAGCGGAGCTAGCTTGATTTTACGCAACTTCTCGGAAAATCCGAATGCTGTTAACACACATTTGTTGTGCATTTTTTGGGTGTTTGCTGTTGACGACCGTTAACATTAAGGACACCTCCCGGTTTGACTTCAGACGCGAGAACGGAGTCCGAGTCAGTGCTCTTTAACTGGACTTATCTCACCAGACAATAAATATGATAGACCTTATCATTTTTAAAACAAGCTCATTAATAAGACTAATTTCCAGAGTCTTGTTTTCTTCTGCTGTGCGTTTCGTCCAGCTGCGGCGGGCTCTGGAACTGAGTGTTGTGCAAGCCCAGCAGAGGTCTGGCATGCGATGAAGTGGAGATTCACTATGGCATCCCAGTCATTTCCTGTGCCGCAGGGTTATGAGCCAGCTCTGGCCTGCTTGATCGGCGGGGGGCCCTTCCAAACACTTACTCAGCCTGTCAGTCACACGCACATTTGTTTTATGCTGTGCTCGGGTGAAGGGAAGCGGATCAGAGCTATTCTGTACAGTACAGCATCTGTTTGCTAAAGGTGCTCTATAATCATGCATTTACATTAACAGCTCACACTGTGAACATCTCAAGCTCTTTGTGCAAATACCATACACTGAGAATTCAGCATTTTTATGTATTCTTAGTTGTGCATAAATTAGTCAATTATATAAACCTTTTTTTTTAGGTTCTTGCAGAAAATACTTGTATTATAAATACTTGCAGAAAAGACTTCAACCTTTAGATATAGCAAATGATGACCAGATAAATGTATTAAACAAGATATATGCTTAATTTCATGATAAATGTGTGATTAATATAATACGATCGGGATAATTCGCACAAAAAGGATTGAAAATTACTATATATTATCTAAATTACTATTAATTTATAACTACTAAAATAAACATTGGAAAATTAAAAATGCTTTTATGTCAAAGACAATTATTATTTTGATTCTATAATATTTATACTTTAAAAAATGATATACAAGATAAATGGTATGCTTAATTTAATGGTAAGTGCGCAAAAAGGGTTGAAAGTTTCAGTCTATTGACAGCCTTAATTATAACTAAAATTAATCAAAATAAATATTTAAAATGCTTTTATGTCAATGCCAATTGTTATTTTTACTTCATAATATTTGTAATACTTTACTGTTATATTGTAAAGTTTATCAAAAAGAGAAAAATTATTGTAAATATTTGAAATTCCATTATTAAATAATGTTATATTATAATATAACAACTAGTTTATTAAGAAGATAAATATTTGAAATAATTCATGCTTAAGTTTATTTATTCAGTCATTATTCAATGGTATACTAAAAATCCATATGAAAAAATGTATACTTCTCACTGTTCTCAGGTCAAATATTTATATGCGATTAAAATGTGATTAATTTCGATTAATTAATTAGATTAATTTTAATCGAGTCCCAGCCCCAATTTTATTATATTTCAGAGCTACTATAATTTATTAAAGAAATAACATTTTATATAATTGTAAATATTTGAATAATCCTAATATTTAAAATAAGTTTACATTCTTTTCAGGAAATGAAAAAGCACTAATTTACTACAGTATATGATTCTTAGCTAAATTAGGATTAGTGTTACACTAGATGACATAATAGTTAAATTATTAGTAAAGTTAATTGCTGTTTTTTTAATGAAAAATCATCCACTACAGTTTATCATGCCCTAATTATGCATGTGCATTGACAGCATAATAAAAAATCTGCTGTAGTTCTTATGTGATTATAACAACGAAAAACTAAAATGACTTGGGAAATGACATTAAGACGAACACACAACATCAGTCTTCATTTCGGGGTGAACTATCCCTTTAAAGTAAACTTATCTGCACATTCAGATGAGTTGTGTGACTGACAGATAGTCATTTGCAAGGCACACTGGGATCTCACACCATCTTTTTCTAGGTGAACCACCTGCTGATTTCATTTCTTTTCCTCATTTGTCTGCAGTTGTTTTGCCACCGCTGCTTGTGAACTCATCCATTGTGCTCAATTCTTTTTCTTGGAAAAGGAGCATTCAGTGCATGATGTCTGACTTTGCGGTCAGGTGAACTTACGCAATGTGCTGTGAAAGCTGGAGAAATAAATGTGCTGGGAAGTTGTGAAGTGCATCATTCCCATGTTGAACAAGCACAGCTTCCCCAGGATGCCTTCCCATGAGGCCAGGTAAACAAGAGGAGGCCACATGACTTCTGTTTGGCTCAGCCTCAAATGACTCAACAAACAACTGGATAGGATACGTTTTTTGGTATAAAAGTAGATTTTTATAATTCTCTGCAGAAAATCACCATTGTAGGTTGTTAACCATTGCTGTGTTGTTGCTAAGGTGTTCTGGGTGGTTGCTGGGGTGCTGCTTGTGTGTCTGGCTCTGGTCTCTCTCTTTCTGCATCAGTGTAAAATTTGATTGCGGGAAAAAGAAAAGTTAGAATTAGAGTAAAGCAGTAATATTGTTTTGTATTATTACAACAGAATTTTTAATTTAATATATCATCTCATTTTTAAATGTAATTGTTATGGTTAAGCTGTACTTTCAGCATCAGCACTCAGTCTCCAGTGCTCCATGATCCTTCAGAAATTACAAAAAAAATGCAGATTTGATGCATAATAACTGTTGGTGTTCAATTATTAATAATTATTGAGAACAGTTTTTGCTAATGTTTGTTCATGGAAACCTTGGCAGAATTGATTTTTTAAGTTGAACCATGGATTTAGTGTCTTGCTAATTAAATTTATTTATTTATTTTATGATGTTTATATCTTATTTACGTTTCTGATTGGTTCCCATAGCAAAAATATTAAGCAGCGAAAACTGTTTTCAACATTGAAAATAGCTGGAAATGTTTCTTGAGCAGCAAATCAGCATCTGAAGGATCGTGTTTAAATAATACAATTTGCCGTCACAGGAATAAATTAGACTTAGAAAAATTAAATTAAATAGAAAAAATATCTTTTAAATGTAAAACTTTTTACAATATGTAATTATAATAATACATTTTGTCTGAATTTTTTGATATATTTATATATATATAATATAAATGCAGCCTTTGTGAGCATATGTCTTATTTAAAAAAATAAATAAATCTTTACTTCTACTGACTTACTAATATTTGACCAGTAGTTTGTCGTCCTTTTACGTAGCTCAAGTTCAAAATTGAAACCATGAGGAACAGTAGTAGCTTGTTTTTTATACATTTAAATTGATCACAACTTTTGTTTTAGAGAAAAGCTATTTTGTCACGAAGCTATTGCTAGAAGTTTTTGGTTTAGAGTTGATGTGTTCCCCTTCCTGCCTCACAGCGAACAGTGTCCGAGTGCAACTATTTGGTTGAAACAGGATGCAAATGAGTCCCGTCATGGGATCCCATAGCAGACCGAACTATAGGAAGCGACGTGTCTCATTCCACATGGCATAGACACCACTCAGACCACTCACACTTGTGCAGCAGCACGTATAGTTTGTGATGAGTCACAGTCACTAAACATCCTCCCTCCTTCCTGGATGAGTGAGGAGTTACATACGTGCTGTCCTGCAGCAGACAAGCAGCACTCTCCTGACCAGTCTTGACCTCTTGAGTGACATGTCTCATTACTGGCATTTAAGTGGATGTGTGTGATTGCTGTACATGCTGAATATGTAATAACTTGAGGAAGTGACATAGTAAGAGTCTCCAGAAATAAAATTGGTTTCATGTGGTCTTGAAAAGCTTTTAATGAAATTATCTTCTTAAAAAAAAACCTTTAAACTCATCTATACTTTTTTTTTTATTATTTTATAAATAATTCTTATTTATTTATTCATTCATTTTTGTACAATTTTCCCAGTTTCATGATTAAATCAACATGTAATACCTAAATAAAATGTGACCCTGGACCACAAAAACTAATCACAAGGGTCTTTGTGTAATTATATAATGAATAAATATTCTGATTAAATTAACTTTAATTTGATGTATGGTTTGTTCGGACAGAACAATACAATATTTGGCTGAGATACAACTATTTGAACATAAAAACAGGTAAAAATTGAGAAAATCATCTTTAAAGGTGTTCAAATTAAGTTCTTAGCAATGCATATTACTAATAAAAACTTATGTGGTGATATATTTACGGAAGAAAATGTACAAAATACCTTTATGGAACATGATCTTTACTTAATATCCTGATATTTTTGGGTTTAAAAGCTAAATCAATCATTTTAACCCATGTATTTTAGGCTACTGCCACAAATATACCTGATATTTTAAGAGATATAGTTACTTCTCTGTGATACCATTTCCTGTTTTCCTGTGTTTTTTTTGTTTATCTGCATGTTGCACAACAATATTTTTTGGCATACCAAAGTTTTTTATAAACGCCGTAAAGCTGTTTTATAAAACATTACAATGAAAGATGATGCCAGACGTCTTAAAGAGGTTTATTTTCATTTAAGACATCCATTAGACCTGGGTGAAAATATCTTGGCGGACTTGTAAACAACCAATAAGCTACCACTTAGCATCATGATAAATTATGCACAGACAAACACCACTAGCATTTTTTTCAGGAAAATCTAGTCGGAGCAGGATAAGGTCTCCCTGCAGAATAATTGGGATCATTTGATGGTAAAGGATTGCAGACTTTGCTCCGAGTTCATTTTCAGTGATTTAATTGGTGTACAGAAGCTTAGGTTGAAGGAACGTTCCAGCTTCATTCCAAACCTGAAAAAGAAAACTAGGTAACACTTTATTTTGATGGTCCCTTTTGAACAATCGGTTAATTACTAGTGTGTTTTTGCTCAACTAATGCTTAATTGTGAACAAATTTATCATTAATTAATGCTTAACTAATGCATTATTCTGACCCCCTATTCTGAAGTGTTACCGAACAATCTGTTGACAATAAGTAGTTTTGCACCTACATGTCAACTAACTATCATTAGAATATTAGTACACTCTCTAATTAATGTCTACTTTATTGTGATGGTCTCCCAAAAAAAGACGCTCTACTGCCTATAAGTACCTTTGCAAGTACATATCAACCTATTCTAACCCTACCAGTCTACTAATACTCAGCAGTCTGTGGAGAGTTAGTAGATATGTAGGTGCAATGTTACTTATAAGCAACAGAATATGTTAAAGGGACCATCAAAATAAAGTGGAACCGAAAACTAAAGGAAAATTAGGGCATGCTGCAGCATCCATAGGGGGTCAGGCACGCATGATCTGTGCAGGAACTGATGTTTTAGATTTGCCTCTGTCTTTACATTCAGATGTTTTTGCCAGGATGGAGAACAGAGATGGTGACTGGGGTTTGTATAGAAATATAATCCTGGTGTTGTTTCCAGCACCTTATATATAAAACAATATAAAACTTATAAAAGTGACAAATCACTGAAAAATAAATGTGCTTTTTATGTAGATAAAGATTTTGTTTAACAGAATGCCACATCATATACTACAAATCGTGAATCTGGGACTTTTCATAAGGCTATAAAACCTGATTTAAATGTTTTTTTATTATTAAAAAGTCATGTCATCTGGGTTTGACTTTCCAAGATCCTATTAAAATATAATGTGACTCCACACCAGTTGATCTTTTTATGCAACAAGTTTTGATTTATTAACTTTGTCCAGTTTAAATACGACAGTGTCATGTCGGTTAAGAATTTCACATATGAAATTTCTTCTAAATTGATAATTGGAACAGCCTGAAAACTGGCTTTTCCGATTTACATGATTATATAAAATATTAAAAACATATGCATTAAAACAGCTCCAAAGCAACTGGAAACCAACTGAATGGAAGCCAACCCAAAAATGAAAGTGCATGCAAGCCAAGCCAAAAGTATGCAAAGCGACTTCTTTGTTTTTCCATATACAATATGTTTATCCATATTCATTAAAACAAAAATCCTTGGATGCTTGGATGTGCAACCAGTACTATGACATATACAGTATGGATGCCTTGGTAATGGCACTTATATAACGTAGGAAAATAGCAAGTGATGTCATATTTTGTGCACAATTGGCCCAAGCTCTTTTGATCACTTCAGTGATATCGTCTAACATCTCCCTCCCGTCTCTGTTTATCCGCAGGACTGCTCCAGCTCAGAGGAATACACCGTAGCCGCCGCATTGCTGCCCTTGACAACGGCCTTCTACCGGGTAAGTAAGAGTCGAGGTCAGGCTGACAGCAGGCATACTGGCAGCTCTAGTTACTGGATCTTAATCACAGCACATCAACACTGGCACCGACGTTCATTAAAACTGGAAGAAGGGAACAATTTCCACCTGTCTCCATCGGCTCAGTTTAACTCTTAAGGCACTGAATTGTGTAAACCAGCCAAAACGAAGTTTGTTTGGAGTTCATTATGAGAGTTGTCAATGGAAACTTTCTAAAACACCTTCAAACTACCGTTGATTCGTGACTGTTATGCAATATATTCTCTGGTTCATTTCTTCTCTTCAGTCTGACGTTCGCGAGTGAAAACATGAGCATGCTGCAGAGCTGCTTTACAGTAGGGATTGAAGTTGTAATTCCAATTGAAAGCGACCCGGTTTTTCATGTTAAGTTTGTAAAGCTTCTTGCTTTAAAGCAATCTATTTACAGAGTGCTGTAGACAGTGAATGAACATGACTTGACAGGAGTGCACAATTGTATAAATGGTTCATCTATATCCACATAATGATCAGATGCTTTCTTAACTGCTGTTTTCTCACCACATTCATTTTTGGTTTATTTTAAGTTTATTTTGATATTTAGAGGAAAACGCACATCACATATTTGCATATGTTTATTTAAATGTTAATAGACTCCATATTTTAGCCAAATATTTTGTTATTTTAAAGAAGTATGACAAGTACAAATAATAATTGCTATTAATATTAAATAAAAATAAATAAACAAAATCAGAAATGTTGCTATTTTAATATTTCACTGTAGAAAAATGATTTAGGAAAAATAAGAAAATATATTTATTTTCAGTGTAGATATGTAAAATCACAATAACACTGAATTTTGTTTGGTCAAATATACTTTAAAATAATTTGCAGCGTTCGAGATGTTCACTAAAAGGATCACTGCTTAGGTATTTCAGACTTTCTTTTACTCTTAAGTAAAGAAGGGAAAAAGCACTTTTGTGATCCACTCCATTGCAGAAGAAAACCAGTGACAATCACTCTACCCTAGTTCGGTTCCGCTGTGGCACAGTGGGAAAAGGGGGAAGTATGGCTTGCAGGATTTGGAGAGTGTCTGGCTTTCAACACCAATCCATCACGTACCCACATTATAGTAGTCATAGAGACAGACACAACTGACTTTGTTGCTTTTTAATCGTGGGCTGCTCTGCGATCCGTCTGCTGTGACTCACACTATGCACTGAAGACATGTGATGTAATCAGATATCACGTTTGGTGACCCTCATGTTCATTTGTGGGACAATAGCGCTTGTCTAAGCCTTGGACGCCTAACTGGAACACTATATGTTGTGAATTTTCATGGTCAACTAAACCCAAAATCTTGCGACAGGATTGTTTCTTTCATTCAGGAATGGGTTTAAATTCCTTTGTGTTTGGAATGACCTGCAGGAAACTGTCACTCTTAAAATAACAACAGTTTATCAGAAAGACTCTACTTGAAAAGAACTTGAATTTAATACCTTGAAGAGGTTAAGTCTGACTCACACTGTGCGATTTTAGCCACAATTTGGCCGCCTATCCTTAAATAATTCCTATAATCCTATGCTAAAATCTGTAGTCTTTGATCGTTAGTTTGACATTTTTTTAACGACAGCCGTTTAATGCCTTTTTACCTCTTACCTCTTATCGAATTCTAGTCCTGCAATGTGACTACTCTTGTAATCAATGTAATCTCCTACGACGAACATCAAACTTTCTTTGTATTTCAAGCCATGATCAGAACTAATGCTAGAGATTTCTTCTATATGCCATAAACCTCTGCGCTCTTGTCCTCCGATGTCTTCGCTAGTTGTGCCGCTGATTTTATGTGAATGTGTGCTGCTGCTTATAATATTCTTGGCTGATTTTGCCACTGTTCGTCTACTTTTCATGATAACCAACATTTCATCCGTGCGTGCAATGCAGCTTGCGGTCACTTAATAATCTGTGAGTTGAACAAGATTTTAACACGTTTTTAACACGTCTTGACAGTCTGACATCAGTAAAAACTGAGATCCCACAGTGTGACATGATCATCATGTCCGTACAGTATGACAAGTACAATCCCAAAGGACTTTAAAAGAATTGCACAGTAAGCCCGACCTTAGAAGGAGCTTCAGATCTTGATTTCAGTGTATTGCAGTCAGTTGCACAGGAGTTGCATGCACTTGCTAGTGCATTACAGCATTTGGGTGAAAAAAATTTGTTCAATTCAGAAATTGTGTTTGCAAATTAAAATGTTAAAAAAAAATGTAAGTTCCATGTTTGCTTTTCTTATTTGTAGGGATGTACAGTTTTTACAATGTTGTGAATATATATCAATAATTATAATAAAAACAACAATTTTTATTGTTGTTGTTACTAATAAATATTAAGAATTTTTTTTATTGTATATTGTAATATTTCACTTTAGAATTTTACAGAACAACCACTCAGAATTTGCTAGCAAATTTCACCAATTATTACAAAGAAGCAGCAAGTAATATTAAGTAAAATATTAAGTAAAAAGACTGCAATAGTATTGTGATGTAAAAACCTACT
The DNA here is from genome assembly GCA_032359395.1 of Enteromius anoplus. Taxonomy (NCBI): domain Eukaryota; kingdom Metazoa; phylum Chordata; class Actinopteri; order Cypriniformes; family Cyprinidae; genus Enteromius; species Enteromius anoplus. Next base: position 4,032,063 of record JAUMHG010000281.1, read on the forward strand.
TCAATATTTTAAATCACAAGTATGTTGTGTTTATATCTCTCTTAATTTCTTGCTTTTTTATTTATTTACCTCTATCTGCATGCATGTAAAAGAACAAAAACTTTTCAACACGTAGTTCATATATAAGGGAATAATTTATGGCAGGCTTATAAATTATTAGAAAAGTTATAAGGTAGTCTAAATGATCTCAAATGCACTTTTACGGTGTACTGTGTCATTTAACATGTGTGTAAAAGAACAAAATGTTGTGTAACAGTGCTGGATAGTTACGTGTTAAGTTTAATAATCAGCTAGTAATTTGTTCACATGCAACTGAGCACCACTAATTAGTTATAGAGATTTGTCATCCCAAATATTGCCCCAGTCATTGTTCTTTGTAATTGATGAGTTTCACCTGCCACAAACCGTTTTGGAGAGCTGAAGATTTCTTGCATTGAGGAGTCATAGAAAGCCAATTTTTCTCAAGCTAATATGATTCTTTAGGGTCTTAATGGAAAGTTTGTAGTATAGTTTGTTTTAAAATTTCTCAAAGATAGTTTAAAAAATGCTAATTTTACCCTGTCAAAAACAGCTCTTTTAAAATCACTCTGTTCTGTGTACTTCCCCTTTAAATCTTCACGAGCTCCGCTGACCCCGCCCCTTTTTTCAGGGGCACTCTCACCGTGTGTTCACACCGCCGGCGGCGAGAGCGTCAAAGTGGCTGGAAGTCATTCATTTTCAATGTGAGCCGGCGGCGCGTCTTGGACAGCGAGAGCGTCAAAGAGTGTTGAAATCAAGTCAACTTTGTGGTAATGATCTTTAATGCGGTTCGGCGGCAACCAATCAGAATGTAGAAGTCCACCGCTTTAGCAGATTCCAGAAAACCCAGTCCTGTAAACTTTTGTTCCGACTCTATTAGATATTAGTTATTAGCACCCCAATCGCAACAACTTGATCCTCCATCACGATGTGAATTTAATAAGAAGGTGCACAATACTATTTATAGGCAGCATTTTCCTTACTTTTACTTTGTGGTCAATCTGCACAAGATTACCCAAGTTTGTTTGATTTGCGGCCAAAGAGAAGAGATTCAATCTACGTCAGAGCGTCCAAAAAATCTCTGTACAGCGTCGATGGCAGGGCGGCAGGAGCGAATTTTGTCGCTCTCGCCGGCCGCTGTGAACGCACAGTTAGAGGATCTTTGTTTAGCCGTACTCATAGTGCAACTTGCTAATTAGCACATTATTAGGAAAGGCCATTTGTAAAGGTTCATTAAAAGACATTACACTCACTGCTTCTGTAGGTGAGGCATGAACATAAACGCATTTCGGTTGATCAAGGGTGCGTTTCCCTTCAGAACCAAACGTAACGTTAATCTTCCGCGTCTTCTGATTGGTTGCCGCCGAACCGCATCATAGATCATTACCATAAAGTTGATTTGATTTCAACTCTCATTGACGCTCTCGCCGTCCAAGACGCGCCGCGCCACCGGCTCACATTGAAAATGAATGACTTCCAACCACTTTGACGCTCTCGCCGCCGGCGGTGTGATCGCACGGTGAGAGTGCCTAGGTGAGGCTTGAACATAAACGCATTTCGGTTGATCAAGGGTGCGTTTCCCTTCAGAACCAAACGTAACGTTAATCTTCCGCGTCTT